>OX401408.1:50795662-50828891 GCA_947846245.1 Cerastoderma edule
TGTTGATTATTGTATGGGGCAGTGAGATGAGACTTTGTGCGGATGTCAATTAATGTGTGGCCCATTATTTCTCGATCTAAAGCGAAAGCGAAATTTAGAAGGAGAGATGGGATTTTGTTTATGTGCTGAAGAAGGGATTTCAAGGTACCTTGTTAGAGCAAGATGAGCGAAGTCAATCTGTATTATATAAAACGTGTGATAAATAGGAGAACAGCTGGCCGACCGAGAAGTCGGTAGAAAGTTGACGAACGCAAATGAATTAGAACTGGTTAACAACTTTTTGAAGCATCTGCTTTGTGACTTGTTTTGTGCCATTTTCCTCTAATATAGATAAAGCAACATTGCATTCTCTTTTAAAGACAGTCATTACATCTATACTTTTAGTTCGTTTTTCTGACATATAATATGTTTTATACAGTGTAAATGACATTAGATTTAACAAGAAATTGGTACTTTCATGTTGTATAAAATTTGTTTTGTAACCTAGTATCAATGACTGAAGGTTGATGATATTGTGTCCGTATCGCATTGATATAAAGATGTTTTTAAAGATTTGAATAATATTTGCGATGCTTTTACATGTGATAAAGAAATGCTCATATGTTTCAGTGCAATTACAGACATTGCATTGGTCTGAATTGTCTATTTTCCATTTCTTAAGATTTTCTTTTGTTGCGATTATATTGTGTATAAGTTTATACCTAAATTGTACAATTTTGTTATGAGGACTATTGTTATGGATTGATTCATACACACATGACCAGGGGATGTTTGTATTAAACCTAGTTTTCCAAAAGGAGTGAATAAATGGTTTTTCGAAGGATTTCTTCATGTACGTGTTATATATCTGCTTGTTTGAAAGTTTATTTATGTTGAAAGTACTTGATCCCAGTAGTTTAAGTTCAGTTTTTACTTTTGATTTTAAAGGGGCATTATTCTTGATAATTTCTTTCCATGAGCGTGGAATTGATGATGCTATGATATTGAATTCGCTCAACCAGTTTCTCTTGTCTTTTAGATTTTGTAGGACTTTTGTTTCGCAGAAAGTGCCATTTTCAGATAGGATGTTATCTAGAAATAGAATATCTGAATCTATCCATCTGTGAAATAACAGAGTTTTATTTGAAGAATTTTTTATGAATTTATTCCCCCAGATGACTTGTTTTCGGAGATCAAACAAAGTGTTACATTTCTTGTTGTTTAATATGGTTCTGTTAAATTCTAGCCATGTTTTTAATAGTTGATGATAAAAGGATGGCAGCTTGTATTTAGTTTTTGGAAGGTTATTGATAGATTCGCAATCACTATAAAATATCAAGAGATTTTTGCCGAATTGGTCATAATAAAACCTTGGAATTTCTTGCCAACTTGAGTTTGAATGGTTTGATAAGAGTCTTTTGATCCAGTTGAATTTAAGTGTTTTAACAAAAGCTCTAATGTCAATCATGTCTATTCCGCCTTCATATTTGTGGCCTATCAGTGTCGTGCGTTTAATTTTTTCTCTTGAGCCATTCCAAAGAAATTCAAAAAACATTTTATTTATAGAGTTTATAATTTGATCCGTTACATATAAAGAGTGGAAGAGATATGTAAATTGGGGAAGAAGTAACATTTTTATTATTTTAATTTTGCCTAGGAAGGAGAGATTTCTTAGTTTCCATTTGTTTATAAGCTGTCTGCATTTTTCAAATTTTGATTTCCAATTCTTTTCTTGGCATATTGTTTTATTTATTCCAAAGTAAACACCTAGCGCTTTAATTTCTGTAGTCCATTTTATTATATTTAAATCATGTTGTTTCGACTTTTTTGATCTTCCTATTAGCATAGCCTCGGTTTTGGATTTATTAAGTTTGAGGCCAGAGTAGGTTCCATATTCATCAATGATATCTAGTGCGATTCCAATTTCGTTTTCATTTTTGAGGAAGAGAGTTGTATCATCAGCTAACTGGGTGATTTTCATTTGTTTTATGTTGCCGTTATTGATTCCAATGCCTTTAATTTCATTACATGTTCTTATTTTTGTTGACATAATTTCTGCTACAAGAATGAATAGTAGAGATGACAAAGGACAGCCCTGTCTAATTGAGCGACTTAACATAAATTTTTGTGACATAAAACCATTGTTAAGAACATTAGCTGTAATATTACTATAAATGGTTTTAACCCATTGAATGAAAGAATTTCCGAAACCAAAATGGTGTAATACTTTAAAGATAAAGTTCCATTCTACTGTATCAAAAGCTTTTCTAAAATCTAAAAATAGTAGAGCACCTTCTATATTTAGTTCATCGGTGTAGTCAATTATATCCTGTATGTGTCTTATATTATAACCTATGAATCTGTTTTTTAAATAACCTTGCTGATCGGTGTTAATTAATTTGGGAAGAACTGTTTGTAAACGTTTTGCTAAGGCACGCGCTGCTATCTTATAATCGACGTTTAATAAGGAGATCGGGCGCCAGTTTTCTATATTTTCTGGGTCGCCTTTCTTGAATATTAGTGATAAAATGCTGTGTTTTTGAGTATTAGATAAGTGACCGTGTCTATAACCATAATTCAATAGCGTTGTCATGTCGAGACTAAATAAGGTTTCTTCTCTAAAGCGCACTTTCAGAAGAAACCTTAGTTCTGCAGCACATGAATTTGAGAAAACAGAACTTCAAATGATCGACGGCTACTTTGAATTAGACCAGAACCGCTTTTGGAAAGTGATTAACTCTAAAAAGGCGCGAAACAAAAAGCGGGGCTATGAAATGATGTTTAACGGCAAAAAGGAGAAATTTCTTGATGGGATCTTAGATGGATGGGCGGAACATTTCACTGGTCTTTACAAGTTCAAAGAAAGTCGTGATTTCGATAGTGAGTTTAAACTTCATGTTGACAAAGAAGTAGACGAATATTTATCGCAAACAGATGCCAATGGACTCGGACCTATGCAGCGAGACAAACGTCGAGGAAATACAATCCATTATATACAGCCTGTCCAAAAACAAGAGCGGATCCATCGATAACCTCACTTACGAACATTTAAAGTATGGTGGCCCAGAACTGTCATTATGCTTATGCATTCTGTTTAACGCCATTTTCCACAAAGAAAAACTACCAAAGAATTCTAAATCAGGTCTCACTATTACTTTACACGAGGGAAATGGACAATCACTCAGCGACCCAAATAATTATCGTGCTATTTCACTTCTCCCGGTAATCTCAAAACTCTTTGAAAAGTTATTAATGAAACGCATAGAAGACAACATGTTCATCGACAAACTAAATGACTTGCAATTTTGGTTTCAAAAGGGAAAGAGTTGTAAAATGGAGTCCTTTGTTCAAGAGGCTAGAGATTACTGTGTGGAACGAGGACGTCTACTATATGCTTGCTACATGGACGCTACATCAGCATTTGATCTAGTTTGGACTCGTGGTCTCATCTATGAACTACATGACCTAGGTATAACGGGGAAAATGCTACGAATTATATCGAACTCTTTTCTAGACTGCTCAAGTTGTGTTCTCCAAAATGGTCACATTTCGGCCAGCTTCAGGATCGAACAGGGGACCCGCCAAGGCTCTATATGTGCCCCGTTCTACTACACCGTCTATATCAACGATCTACTGGATTCGCTGCAGACCTCTTCTCATGGCCTGTGTGTTAACGACATTAAGATCTCCGCACCCACACAGGCTGACGACATAGTGCTTCTCTCGCTGTCGCGTAACGGCATCGACGAGCTGCTGAAGATTTGCCACGCGTACGCATGTAGATGGCGTTACGTTTACAACCCCTCTAAGTGTGCTGCGTCGATTCTAAACCGCAAAAATAAACCAACCAGCGGACAAACTTCATTCGTGTACGGAACATTAGTGATTTCTGAAGTGAACTCTTACAAACATCTAGGAATCATCCAATCTTCCTCTGGAAAGCAACATAGCAACATCGATAGAGTACAGCAACTGATAAGACGCCAATTTATGTCAGTCACGAACTAAGTTAGCGGAAGTGCCGGTCCTAACACGGGTACAACAATAAAACTATATCGGTCATGTGTCCTCCCTCGAGCTCTCTTTGGTTGTGAGTTGTGGAATGATATTTCAGAATCCAACTTAAAAAACTAGAGACAGCACATCACTTCTGTTTAAAAAGGGCCCAAGGGCTTCTACATCTTAAACGGTCGGATATGGTTTTAGGGGTTGCTGTAGTCTCATCACTGCAAGCATTTATCGACCTTCAAAATATGTTTTTCTTGGTATAATGTGTCGGTCATCTGCTAGATTCCTCTGTCATAAAGTGTTTCTTTTACGACTTTACCAGTACAAAACGTTCAGCAAACAACAGCATGGGTTCATCCCCGACATACTACGAATCCTTGAGAAATACAGTCTGATGCCCTACCTAACAGCCTTTAAAAGATCAGGCGTGTTCCCGCATAAAACAACATGGAAAAGACACTGTCAAACATCAATAACCAAACACAAAGAGGCATTATGAACAGAAAGGATGAACGGTTCTGACGATTTCCTTATATTTCGGCAATGTCATCTACGCCTTTGTGAGGCAAACATCTGGAGAGTGGCCAAAACGCACCCAAACTCTGTTGTCCATCTGTTGTAAACAGCCACAAGTTCAACCGTTAGTGTGTCCGCGATGTCTGCACGTGTACCAATGGGAAGCCGAACATTTAATATACGAGTGCCCAAATGTTGAGAGAGATAGACTTCATATTAGTTTATACATTACCCTCAACTCATTAAGTGACAATCTTGGCGACTTACTGATGCAACTTCCGAGACTCGAACTTATTACCTACATGCTCGGAAAAATGGACAATAGACTAATGTGCCACTTAGATCTAGAACTGTACCCTTTATTTATGATGATATGTGGACAATTTCTTAAAGATGTATATGCTTAACTAAATGATTTGCTATGACCCCTGTACACGTACATGTAGTAACAGTAACTCTATCTTTATTGCATTGCTTTCTCTTCATTTCACCCTTATTGCTCTTAATCTTGTTCCTCTCACTTTGTATGTGTTTGACTCTTATGTATCTTTTGAAAATGTATTTGTTTAACATGTATGTATACCTATGTAAATCTTCAGAAAATGGAGGCAATAAAGCTATATATATGATATTAAAAATGATAATAACAATTATTAATAATAATGTAGATAATAATGAATATGTTAATGATAATCTAACCAAAGTCAATATCATGTACATGAATCTCGAGGCAATGTGTCCTTTCCCATCATGCTCAAGCTTTTTAACGATTAAGAGTTTTCGAACATTTCCAAAAAGCGTTGAAAAAAGCACATTGTCCTTACATGTATAACGGTAAAATATTTATAAAATATGGCGTCATTGCACTTGCAATCAGCATCGTCTTATAACTTAAGAAATCTTATGATGGAAACATTGCTTACAATCTAGGCTAAATGTCGTTTAAGGAAAATAAAATAGAGAACATGACTTAATATAAGCCATTAACCCTTTACGGTATATAGCGCCGTTCGCCGCCTTATCGATTACCGTATAAAACCCCTTTCGCCGTTATACCTATTACCGTATAAAACCTATTTTGACGTTCTATCGATTACCGCATAGAACGCTTTTTGACAGCTGAAAAATTGATTCAACTTTAGCTCTTAAAAACACATCTTTGCACACACGTCATTTTCTCCAAAGTTTATTTTCCTCTTAAATGAATATGTCTTCTTTCATTTCCGATAATAAAATTATAGGGTCAAAGTTTAAACTTTTGCTCTAGAGAGAATCTTTTGATAATGGTCTCACGACACGCTTATGGAAATAACGCTATCAAATTGAGATGAAGGGAATCCAAATTACCAATCCAATTAATGAGAAGTCTTCCGGTCATAAAAGATCAAAACACTGCCGATTTGTAAAGACTCGATAAGGATTTCTTGCAATTCTTTAGTAACTTACACATTTCTAAAAATACTATCCAATTAAAACGAGAGCATACGGCACGCGACCTGTAAAGGATGTTTATGACACGGAGCTATTGTTCAAAGTTTAAAGGCGATTGAAAATCGAGCCGTCAAAGAAATGACGCTATAAAGACAGCCTTTTAAAAACATTTAGCCAATTTGGTGTTTCCGATCGCAAGTCAGACATCAATGTAGACTCAGAGCAGTAATTTGAACGTTTTTTTTAAGCCCGAAGATGATGAAATGTTGATAAATATTACCAATTCACGGACAAGCAAATTAGATCATTCCTCCGACTTTGACTACAACTACGAGCTTTTGGTAAATTCATCACCCATGTACACGTATTTTACGGAAATATTAGCATATTAGTAGTAAAGGAGGGGACCCTGGAACAAGCCGGTGTTCCAGTGTCCCCTCCTGGGCCGGGGTGGTAGGGCAGTCTGGAACAGAAATCGTTGAATCGTTCCTGGGCAAAAATTTGGAAAAATTGTTATAAAGTTATAAGTTCTTAGGTTAGGGTAAGAAATAAGAAAGAATACCCCTGAAAATTTCTAAGTCCGAAAATGGATCGAAAATTTTCTAAGTTCGAATTTTGAGTAAAAATGACTAAGTTCGAATTCTGAGGTAAAATTTTCTAAGTTCGAATTCTGAGCAAAAATGACTAAGTTCAACTACTGAGATTGATTGACGGAAGTAAACATAAGAGAATTGTGGTATATGACTATGGTACTCTCGAACCCTTAAAGTAAAACGACTTGACAAATATGAGAAGTTCTTTCGAGAGAACTGGTTGGCCCTGAAAAGGGCCGTTTGGTGTGTACGCTGGAATGGAGTGGCTTAAAGGTGTGAGCATCCAAAATTTGCCCCACACACCGGACATCTTCGATGACGGCTATAGGATGACACTATGTTTCCGTGTTGTCGCCACTCCACAGTCCGTCGGTACACTACTTTAACAATTCGCACATCGTCCTCCTGCGACCTTTGATGGATAATTGCCCACATGTCAATCAACCCTCTCTGCAGGGTGTTTAGATCCTCGGAGACTTTTAGGATTGCGTTCCGTAACTGATCCATGTTAGCAGTAGGAGTAAAATAACAGCGTAAACCTCAAATGACGTTGCTTTTATACTGTTAAAGCGGGTTAACGTCCAATGAAATTAATGGAACACTGAAGTAATGTCCAATAAGATTTGGTGTAAGTAACGTCCAATGGAAGTGCACGTTGGTTACAGGGAATAGGAAAGTTATTGGCGGGATAACTGAAAAGGGGTTATTGAGAATCCTGATACAGAAATTCTCATACTTAGTAATATAGGTATAAGATTAAGGAATGGGTAAACGTAACACATCTTATATGAGGGTGTAACAATAAAAGACAAAATCATGTATTATATTGAACAGTAAACTTTTAATTAACTTTGTAAGAACAGTAACATATGAACTATATACAAGTAAAAGTAAAAGTAAATTAAATTACAGTTTTAGAGATTTTGTGCACAAAGTTCCATAATTCTGATAAAGCCATGTCTTTATAAACTGATCGTTTCTATGATGGTTGATTGTATAAAACGTTTTCTGCAAACATTTTGGTAGGTTTGATCCCTGTGAAGCAGTGGTTAGAGCGAATATACAGTAGGCTCCACATGTTTGACCAAGTAAACTCTGTAGAGTCTGTTTATTGAAAGTCCATCTTGTTGTATGGTCCTGAATAAAGTTAAGTACTTCCTTCTCCATTGGTGGGAATCCGTACGAATCAAAGTAAAAGATATCGTTGTTTGCGTTGAATATCACGGCAACCCAATGTTCGCCTTCTTCAGTAGAAGGATCTGTGTTAACGATATAAACTTTGATATGGTACGGTTTTTGTTCAGGTAGTTTATCTTTTGAAACCACTTCAGCATTTAGATTTTTAATCCATACACCACAGTCCAATATATGTTGTATTTCATAGCCATACATATTTGATAACGTTGTTTTTTAGTTTTCCCACGAATGTTGTACCTTTTCACGCCAATTATCCAACCACATATCGTTAAATCCGCAAAGTACATTTGTCTTTATACTCTGCCATAATGTGTAGGCTTCTACAATTTCACAATCGTTTGATTGTAGTTCTTGTAAGTCTGGATACCACTTCTCCATAACTTTGTAAGGGTTTAAGTTCATCATAGCTTCATGTATGAGTATGTTTGTTTGTTCGTAACGATCCATGAACATACACATAGGATGTTGTAGCTGACTAGGGTGATCTATCTGACATCCTGGACACTGATTATGCACTTCCTCAATGATTAAGTTCTGTAACTCATCCACCATATGTTTATCAAAGGATGAACAAATATCCAGTCTTCGAACGTTTTGACTTTTAGATGGATATTTCACGGCCTCAGCTCTGTCTCGTAAACGTATAGCGTATTCATGTCCCAACATCTTGTTAATAATCTGTGATGATCTCTCTTAAACTGTTAATTTCGATTTGATTATCAAACTCCGCAAAGACAAGAACGTTGATGACTTGAGCAAGGGCTTGTGCAAACTGAAGTTCTATCCTTAGATTTCCAGTTCTTATAGGATGGAGATGTCCCCCTTCACTTCCTTGATCAGGTGTGAGATCATATCCCCAGATACAATAACCATTTGCGTAATCTTCTTTAGGAATGTCAAATGATTTGTTAAGTCCTAACGCCGAAACTGTTTGATACATTGACATGTATGATTTGAGAAATAAGTTGTTCTCAAAGTCAGGTTCAAATGGTCGATTGTGAATACTATGTCCATTACAAGAAACATCCAACTTTGAAAGGTTAAAGTGTCCGAAATAAAATGGATTATTATTGTAGGCACCATTAAAAGCAGCATTTGTTACCATTGCAATAAAAATACGTTTTGGAAGTTGTCCTTGAAATAAATGATCTTCTACTTTTGACTGTAAACCATTTCCAATAGTAAATGTTTTTACTTCCACTCGTCGTAGTGGAATTTTCATGTGATTTTGAGCAATTGCTTGATTAAGACCATTTGCAATAACTGGAAGTAACTCAACATTTCTAACATTAAGACTAACTTTCTCAAGTACCAATTTTGCAGGGACTGCACCAGCTCCCCCAGTTGGACAAAAGTTTAAAGGAGCTCTGTTTAATCTTAGACGAATTTCAACCCCATTTGGTAAATATTTCTCCTGTTGAAATATATCGAGATGTAGTCTGCCAAGTAATTCACAGGTTTTACTTTGTGATATTTGATTATACCTTAATACAAGCCCTGCATTATCTCCAGCAATGGCTAAAGCGTTGAATTGACCGGCAGTATCGTTTACCCAAAGATCACCAGCATTTAAATGTGTTAATTTACTATCTTTGCTGTACGACAGAGGATTTTCAAAGTATGCTTTGTATGGATAGGTGTCTAAATTACTGGTTATCAGTTTGTTGTTTAAGTACAAATCGATACTGCTAAACATGCTATGCAAAAAATTATTAACTGGTGCAATGTTGTCATCGACATGCAAATTAGTGCCATCGGCTCTTGTTATTTTAAACCTTACATACAAATATGACTGTGACAGGTCTGTCCAATACTCTGTTTGAGGTGGAATGTTGAATTCGATCGGGGCATAATTAGCTAACGGTGCTACAGGAAAATGTTCAATCCATTGACTTTCTTGCATAGATGTCATTGTGGGTGGTACAGAAACCACATCTAACTCAGATTTACTGCATTCGCATGACCCGTTTTGCATCATCTTTAATCAAATATATCTAAGTGTCTTTGATTTGTACGACGTTTCTTTGAAATGATCCTTCTCCTTCGAGATGTAGATTGTAACTGAGATCGTTTTTGAGGTTTTCTTTTATTTATCTTTGGTTTTTGAAGCAAAGTTTCACCAACAGCTCTTGCAGTTTCTTTTGCACGCGATAGTAAAACATTTTTTGGTTTTTTACCATGTAAAAAAATATCTTTGGCTGCACCTATTCCTTGTTTAATACCTTCTTCCTTTAATGCATGCAAACCTGTCTTTACAAGTGGTGTTACAGTTCTTAATGCAGCTTTGAATAAAGAACCCAAGCCATAACCATATTGATGTTGTACACCTCGATAAACTGGAATCATGTTTTTTATTTTTTCTCAAACTTTTTTATTTTTTTTCTAAAATGTTTTTTATTTTTTTCCCAAAGTTTTTTCTAAAAATGTTTTTTTATTTTTTCTAAAATGTTTTTTGGTAAAATGTTTTTTCAAAAATGTTTTTTTATTATTCTAAAATGTTTTTTCTAAATGTTTTTTATTTTTTCTAAAATGTTTTTTGGTAAAATGTTTTTTCAAAAATGTTTTTTTATTTTTTCTAAAATGTTTTTTTCTAAAATGTTTTTTTCTAAAAAAGTTTTTTGTGAAAACTTTTTATTCGGTAATGAAAACTGTTTTAGCGAAAACGTTTTATTTATTTTTCTTTGTTCCGTCGAAAATGTAACTTAACGATTGTCTTGCCAACTACAAACTGAACAGGAATACCTGCATCACCAGTTATTTGAATGTTAATTGTATCAAACTCTGATTTTGAAACTGGAATGTATTGAACATTTGTTATTTCATGGTTAATGTGCTGACTACCATGTACATTTTCGTGGGCATTAGATGTTTTAAAGGGGGTTACACGAAGTATTGGTGCTAGGGTGTCCCCAATAACATTATATTCTGCAATATCTGAATAAATGTATAAATGGTTATATCCTGCATCTAAATTTGGACTGTATTTAAACATTTGCATAATGTTATGTCCTGGATATAATGTTTTCCCCATAAATTCTGGATCACCACCCAATTTTAAAAACAGAAAAGGGTGAAACTTTACTCCTGTACGACCTATATTATTGAAACCAAACTTAGGGCGCTTAAATTCCTCAGCATAACCAATTTGAAATGTTATGTTTTCTGAAGCAAGTTCATCTCCTATACAGTTTTGTAACACCTCATTCATTACACCTAACACGTGTGCAGGGCTATTGTAAGATCCTGGTTGAAACTTAAAACGTATACCCCATTTACTTGGTTTGCCTGAGGTTTTGTTTTTCTCAATTACATACATTGACAGATCTTTTTTCTTATCACTTTTTTCTATTAACTTATATAAATCTACATTGGCTGTAATAATGTGAAAATCTGCTTCGACTTCCGATATATTCAAAAATTGTGAAGGAGTTATTAACTGAGCCAATCCAACTTCCCACATTTCTTTTTCAAGATGAATTGTTTTTGGTAACTTAACTTTGTAACAACATTGTGTGTTGTCAGGATGCATGTCTAAAGAACTGTCACTTGGAAGAGTTAGATAAAACGAACTCATGTTTGCCATCAGGAAAATCAAACTGTTTGCTTTGTTTATTAAACCTAAGTCCTGGGGATGGTAAAATATAACCTAAGGAACTGCTTAGTAAAATTAACCACAATTCGCGATTGTCACTTTGAATACTTAAATGTACTATTGATGTTGCAATGATTGCATAAATTACAATAATTTGTGAAACAAAAGTAAACTGATTTTTAGGAACACGATTTCCGCAAAATGTATATTGGGTAACTTTGCCACTATTAATACTTTCGGTACCAGACTCAATATTACACTGAGAATGCATGGTAGATGTAGTCTGTTTTTATATATCTTTTCTGTAAAGAATTCGTCAAAAGTTTCAAACAACATATGATTCTGGAATCCAACTTTGAAATTTTTTAGGATAACCTTTCCAATTTACTTTTATTTCTTTAACAATACGCTTTCCTTCACGTCTTGTACGTTTATCAAGCACTGATTCAATTTCATAGATTTCATTATCTTTTATAAGTTGTAATTCCTCACCATAAAATGTCCCCATTATCTGTTCATTATTTAAATCCTTTAACTTGTAAGTTATTGGTAATGTTTTATTTACATGGGTTATTTCAAATATTTCTTGTGTCCAGTTTGGTAAATAACCTTTATCAAACGTAAGTTTTGTTTTATTAATCCGTACTTTATCTTTTACTCTAAACTTTGGTTTTAAATCTTTTTTCTTTAACTCTTTTTTCTTTGGAGAATACAATATCTCAGAAATCTTAGCTTCATTGCATGGTTTTACTGAGTCTGGGGAAGTTTGAATACTTCTGTGAAAAGTTGTATTGTAATTATTAACTAACTGGTTAAGTACATCGACATAACGTCGTGTTTTGTTATGAGTAAAATATTTCCACATGCGAGTTTTCAAAGTTCTTTGAAATCTTTCGACAATGCTTGCTTTTGTTTCTGGATTATCAGTTGTAAAAAAATGAATTTGATTCTTTTTCAAAAAATGTTGAAATTCTCTGTTCTTAAATTCTGATCCTTTATCAGTTTGTAAAGACAAAGGTTTTCGTTTTGACTTTTTCAAAATTGACTGAAATGCAGTAATTAAAGTTTTACCCGTTTTATTTTGAATAGGTACAACCCAAGCATATTTTGAAAATACATCAATGACACAAAGTAGATATCTGTTATTATTATTTTGTTTTGACATTTTCTGCATATCGGCTAAATCTGCTTGCCATTGATAATCAATACCTCCCACAACAGTCTTTCGTCTTTTAAATTTTCTACGAATGGGTTTATGCAACGTGTAGTTTGTTTCACCTTCCAACCATTCTTTAACGTCTTTATACTTTATCTTTTTTAAAGTTGCTTTTGCTTTTTGATACAAATATCTTGGGCTAGAAAATGCTGTTTTACTTTTTGGGTCATAGTACAACTTGTTCAATAAAGAATTTAATTTACGATGTTGTCCTTTTACCAAGCCTCCCATCTTTGACGGTTTGACCCAACGTTTTGTTTCTTTATAGTTGATTTTTTAACAGTCGATGGAGGGGTCATTAATTCTTGGGTATAATAATCTTTTAAACGTTCCTTTTCAAGGGGGTCTGAGTACGGCGATGCTTTGTGGACTTTACTTAAAGATTTAAGTCGTTTAGATGTTTTTGGTGTACTCATTCTTGGGGTATTCATTTTCGGGGTCCTAAAAGTTATTTCGTTATCACTATCGCTATTTGTGTGATCGTGTTTGTGCATCCATTTCCATCTAACAACATTTCCAACAACTTCTTGTGGAACATTTGTTTCATTTAAAGCCTTTGAAAATGTTTCCCAGCCTTTCGGTTCAATACCTTTTCTTTGGCGCAATGTATCATTTATAAGATCTATTATATTAGATCCAGGAATTTGTGTTCCTTTATATGTTACAACCCCTTGATTATTCCAAGATAAATTGTCGTTATCTTTCAACATATTTAAAAGCAATCCTGCTTTTCTTTGCATTGTTTTGGGTACACTTTGCAAAATACGATCTTGCATTGTATCAGATACTACGTTTTGCTTATGGGTACTATCTGATGGTATAATATTTGCGGGCACTTTAACTTTTTCGAGTGAGTTTTGTAACTTAAACAAAGTTTCACCATACCTTTGAGCCTTTTCCGTTTCCGATAATGCAGAGTTTTCCAAAATAGTATTCATGTTGCTTTGTTGTTGTGCAACATCTGTAACTTGGGGATTTGGTGGCAAACGTGGGTTATGCATTTGTTCCGCTTTAATTCTTTTAATCTCTTCTAATAATTGTACAGGAACAACAGCCATTTTTCTGACAGACATTTTTTACAAAGATTTGATTGCACCACCAATACCTCCGACTACAACTTTTGTTAATAAAGGCAATAATGGACCTAAAAGAAGTGGTAGAAATCCTCCTTTTTGATTTAAAATACGTTTCTTCTTTTGAATAGAAACTGATTTTGATGCTAAACTTCTAAGATGTTGTCGCTTTGAATGCAATTTATTCTTTTGAGCTTCTGTCAAAGGAACATGTCCTTTTAAAACATTGTGACAACATTCTGCTACACATTTTATGACTGGAGATTTTGCTTCCTTTATAAGTTTTTTTCTTATTTTTGGGGTAGATTGTAGCATAGCCATAACCATTGGACCGTGTTTTTTAATAAGTGGTGTTTTCTTTACCATGTTGACTCTTTAACTGTCTAAAACAAACTGATATTCTTAATGTAAAGACATCCTTCTTTTATAAAATGTTTTATAAAATGTTTTTATAAAATGTTTTTATAAAATGTTTTATAAAAATTGTGATTGCAATGCAGTAAGTGCAATTCGTGCAGGTTCCGATAAGCTCGGATTATTCAATGGCGAAAAACGGGCAAAATTGGCCTGTACACTTCTTGGAGATAAACGAACTGCAGTATACTCTGGACTCTTTGGTTTTTCTTTTGACTTAACATATTGTTTGGCATCCTGTCTAAGCTGGTTCAATTCTCTTTTACCAACATTATATTCATCCTGAGATCTTGGCGATAACGATGTTGACGGAATGTCTTGAAAATGCAATTTACGAGGAGTCATATATCGAATATATTTAGATCCAATATTGTGTAGTCTATGTACCATTGCTTGTTTTTTAGAATTCATAGGAGATTTTATGGGTGTTTTGGGCGCAGATCTTCTTCTTTGTGTAATAAAAGTTTCATCAACTTTAATTGATTGTTTTCTTTTCGGGGTATTTTTCTTTCTTTTCGGGGTATTTTTCTTTCTTTTAGGGGTACTTGTCTTTCTTTTCGGGGTACTTGTCTTTCTTTTCGGGGTATTTTTCTTTTTTGATTGTCTAGGTTGTTTTGAAAAAGTTCTTGCAGTTTTTACACCATTCCAACGTATTAAACTTCTTATAATAACACCTCCTAAAAAACCCCCGCCACCAGGTTTTAAAATAATTTTGCGTTTTTCATCGTCATTTATCATAGGATCCGATAACTTTTTTACATCGTCTTTATGTTTTAACATGTAACTAGCGGTTTGTTTCGGTAATTTGATTTTACCATCAGTGATTTTCTTTGCCGCTAATGTAAACCATTTCAGCATTTCTTTAAACCCTAATTTTAACAACGCTTCTCTTGCATGTTTATTTGTTTCCTGGCTTAAATTTTGCAATGCATGTAAAATCGACGATGAGGTATTTGGTAACGCCATCTCTGATTGTGTATCTCCTTAGACCGTATCATAAAAAATGACAATTGATTTTCATATGCATACAGTTTTATACTGGTGAATAAATAATAGGTCCTTGATCATCATTTTGTGAATACCACCGATGAAAAATATCTGTACGAAGTCGTAATTCTCGTTTTGTTCTGGCATGAAAGTCAATGACAAGATATCCGTGGTCTTTAGACGTTGCATCATTATAAGCTGAAATCAAATGTGGGGCTTGCATTTGATTTGCAAGTGTTTTAATTTGATTATTATCTCTTTCATTTCTAAACACAATCATGTATCGTGCATTTAAACTTATAGTTCTACTTGACTTCGATTGCTGAAACATGTTCTGAGTTATGTAAATAACACTTGCATTACGATGATGTCCTTTTCTTGTAAACCATAACTTGATTTTTTCTTCGTCCTTGTCCCCGAGCATATCGTCAAATACAATTAAATGTGAAATGCTGGGATCGCTAACAATTTCATTTTCATCCTCGGGAATACCATCGATAAATTTTATGAAGTTGAATGATTCTTTCATTAAATTGTAAGCAGGTTGCCATTCTTTGTAACACCATACCACTTTTTCTGGTACAATATTGAATAAATCTTCACGATAGTCAATAAGTTTACGGACAAATTCTGTTTTCCCACATCCACTAGGCCCGCTTATGTAAATGTTACAGGGGTGTTGAAACAAAAGGGATTGGATATCCATTTCTTGGATTAACTTGTCTCTTCAAAGGATAAATGTAAAATGACAACAAATGCAACATTTAGTAAATTTTATCCCTTCAAAGTATTTAAAAGTATTATTGAAAAGATAAAATTATTCAAAACACAATTTTGATAAAGTTTCAAATACATCACTGTATTCAAAACTTTCAAAATCTTGTTTACGGCAGAAATATTTCATAATCGAGGCCTATAAGTTGTAGCAAAAAATCACTGTTCTTCCGCGATTTAACTCCAAAATCGTCAGAGTTATCATGACATTGACTGTGTACTTGATGACTCCTTGAGAGTTCGTCGTTTTGCCGCCACTTTACATTGCGAATGACGTCATTCGTTAAACAATTGCACAATAAATGACGTCATTCAAACTGCAAACTGGCGGCAGAACGACGAGTCCTAAGGAGTCACCAAGTACACAACTGGGGAATCTTGTAACAAATACAAAACAGACAACAGTTTATCGATGAACATATTTTTATTACTCAGAACAAGCATTTTAGTCATTTATACAGTAAAAACATGTTTTAACAATGACTTATTGACATACAATTTGAAATGAATGTGATATTATATACAAGTATTTTTATACAAGCATTTTTATACAAGTATTTTAAACAGTTGATTAAAAATCATAAACACAGTGAAACACATTTTCTATTTTGTATTCACGTTCAATAATCGTTCTATACAGTTCAAAATTTCCTATTTCCCGTGGATACTGATGATCGAAAAAGTAGAATCGGACTTGTCTTTCCATCCTGTACAAGTTCTTTGTAAACAAATGTGAATGCACTTCTTTTTCTGAAACATCTTGATCAAAAATGATATATCCTTTCACAGCTATGCATGGGTGTAACGAATCGTTACTTTTCACAGGATTTGCCGCATATCGTACATAAAAGTTAAACAACTCGGCTTTTTGTGAAAGCGTGTTGAGAAATTGTTCTGTTATAGTTTCATTTTCCAAGTAGGTTTGAAATACCCATCTAGATGTATCTCGTCTTTGCAACCCCGGTTCAATGTAAAGTTGTGTAATAAGTCCAAATGCTGCACTATTATTGAACCGCATATCCCTTATCAATGAATTGATGTAGTATTGAATATTATACATCTTCAAAGACGATTCTCCTTTTTTACATCCATTGTGAAAACGTTGTATCCAAAATGCAATACAGCCGTATTGAAGCTCTTTCTTTATCTTATCTTTTAAAACATGCAGATTAACGAATTCTTTGTAAATCTGTTCACGTAATTCAAGTGGTAATGGAAGCGTGTCTGTTCCTTCCATCTTTAATCAGTGTTTAATGCTTTTTTCATTCTACGCTTTGCTTTTATATGTTTTCGCCTTAGGCTCTGATGACCATAAGGAACAGTTTCAACTTTATTGACAATGACTCTTTTTGTATATACAGATCTAAATGTTTTTGTCTGAACTTCACTTTTGACAGTTCTATCTTTATATCTTCTTATTCTACAGTCATATGTCACCTTGATTTCATTTGTACGATCCATCATGCATTTTGTAAAAGTATCAAAATTAACAATTTGACTAGTTTTGTAATCTAATGTTATACCCTTTACTTTACATTTGCTTTCAATAGACCCATCTTTTGTTTGCAATTGGTAGGCATAATTTTTTGGTCCTAGCCCTCTAAACTTTGTAATTGTATTGTCTGGCTCTTCATCAGTCCATTTTCCTAATCGACTATTGACAATGGGTGGATTCCATAACGTTGGATCATGAATGTACATACAACTATCAGTATCAAAGTACCAAACCCTATCATCTAATTTTTCTAAAATACTGTATAACTCAAGTCTTGCATACGCTGTTACGTATGAACCAACTATAACATTTGCTGTACTGTGAGTTTGCACATGATCTAACTTATTTTCATAACTTACTAAAACAAATGGGCATTCATTGTCAAATATTTCAACATGCTTGATAAAAACCTGTGGATTGTTGATCAAATCAAAGTATTTTGCAGGATCTTTAATGTATTCAGTTTGTGTCATGAGTTCACGTTGAGCCAGTTTCCCCCACAAACAATTGAACATAATTTTGGCAAAAGACCGTTTACCAGGATTTTTTTTAACCAAGTTTGCATCAAGTTCAACACCTTCTGCATTTTTGTAGTCAAGAATAAATTTTTCTTTGTCTGATTCTGACTGACACCAACCAGGATAACCACTGGCCTCTTGCTTAATTTTCAGAAAGTTGTCAACATAACCTTTGAAAAATTGATCCGATAAAGAATCAAAATGCCATATTTCATAGACATGAAGCAAACAATAACCATTATCCAGAGCTTTAAAAAGTTCAAGAGTCGCCCAAGTTCCTACCAAGGCTCTATCATCTTGTTCATGAGTACAAACAGATAAACTATCTTCTGCACATTTTCTACACAATGGAAACATCATTTTGTTGTTGCAATGTAATGGCAAAACAGGGTGCAACAAATTAGCTGGGGCAAAACTTTGCATTTAATGAGACCTTCATATTGACGAATATTGTCAATGTCAATATTTTCTGTTGTCAAAATCGAGGGATGACCTACAGGGTATGATTTGTATTTACACACAAATGGGTAAAGTGAACAGATATCAATGTATTTGATTTCTTTTTCATCTTTAGAGTCAATATCATGAGATAATTTTATGGCATTACATCTCCCACCATATAATCCTTCCCGGGAATCTATTGGATCACAATGTGGAAATATTGATTCAATATATATTTTGTATTCTTTGTCTTTGAGTTTTACATCAAACTCATGTTCCCACATGACATGAACATTGTAACCTTTTTGTTTAATGTAAGCTATCCTATTCATTGTTTTTTCAAACAGAGATTGCATGGTTTCCCCATTAAATGGATTTGTTTGTAACCGATTTGGATAGCAAACTGGACATCCGTGATACAGATCCCCATGAAACTCATACACAGTGTTGGATTCTTTATGAAAGCCATCTACACTATAAGGTCCAATTTCATATTCACCCCCGTTTTTTGCATGCTGAATAAAAATATTAATTTCATTTGCAACACTTTGAATCCAGCTTATTCCCTTGATAGAAAAACGACGTTTGGATGAATCTTTGCTGGAAATAATTGCAATTTGACCTTCTGGCAAATAAGAACTACGCCATACTTTATTGCATGCATCTGCAATTGTTATAGCTTCAAGAAAAGGATCGACTCCTCCATGTTTGATGAAAACCTTTCTGAATTGACCACAACCCCTTCTCAAAATGTCTACATCTGAACGACAGTATTCTTCCATCTCCTTTTTGAAATCAAAGATTTTACCATTTGTAACCTGCTCGTTATACCATTGCATAAAGTTTGATCTTGCTTCAGGAGACATAGAATTTGGTATGTAATATGAACTATCCAAAAATGGACCAATATAATCCTGAAAATCATACGTATTTGCTAAATGCGGAAAAAAACCCTTTCGTAATTCATCAAGTCCAAATGTAACAGGAAACTTGGCTAAACCAAAACTCATGAAATTGTATGAATCAATCAAACAAACACCATTTAGTTCCAATTTCATGATATTGTTTCCATTCATGATTAATTTTGGTAGTTTTGTTCCTTGTTGAATAATATTTTTCAAAATGAATTGCCCATCGTAAGCTTTGAAATTGTGTGCAATTGCTGTCATACTTTTGTGACGATCAGCGAAAAGCCAGGTACAAAAATCATGTAAAGTGTTATTTCCTTGAAATATAACTTCTCTACCTTCACTAAACTCACTGCATGTTGTGCAATGAAAATCAAGTGGTTTATCAATACATATGTCACAAGCTCTATGAGCAATACAATAATTTGGAATGTGGACACCAGTATCTTGTTTACATTCAAAGTCAAAAAATATAAACAATGGTTTTTTTTATCTTTTCTTCACCATCAACGTATTGTTCTGTCTTACTTTCGTAAGGTTGAATATGACAACGATGGTCAAGATTTGTTATCTGTTTGCAAAAGCGACACTTTTTCTTTCCTGCACAAATGTGCTTTCCTTTTCTTGATTAAAACTGTTTTCCACATTTCCTGCAATTTTTTACCAATTGACAAATGGATTTGTGTTGTTTTCCATAAAAACTCTTATGGTTGTCAAAACAGCTTCTATTAAAAAATATTCTATGACATTGGTTGCATTCATATGAATTACCACTTGACATACATTTAACATTTCCAAAACAACCCTTACATTTATTTGGGCACAGATGACTTTCTCTGTTTTGGTAAGCAACGTCACAGAATTCACAATAATAACTACATCCTAAAAATCCTCTGATATTTGTGATGTAGTCATAGTGGTTTTGGTAAAAATACAAATGTACAACTTTGGTTTTGATGCTTTCTACACCAGGATGCAAATATACCATTTCTACTGATGAATGTTGCTGATGTACCTTAATAACATAATCTTTTGCATACAAATAAGTTTGAATAATGTTGTATTCATCCTGACCACAAGGAGTTGATGGTGAGATACCTGTTTCCTCAAGCAAGTTCTCAGCTTCGGTTTTCTGAAGATTTCGATCAGGATTTCGAATAAGTCCCGATCTTTTTTTCCACTCCTCGGTAGGTTCACGATTGACATGATACATTCCAACAACGACCGCTCTTGCAAAGCACATACTGTCTTTGGTATTGTTAATTTGTACTAACGATGTTTTCTTCTTTGCAAACACAGCAGAATCTATTGTTGATTTTGCCATCCTACCACATCCTTGTGGTGGGTGGGTATGCGTAACATCAAATGTCATGTTTCCATCATTCATCCGAAAATCTGCATTGGATTGTAACACTTTTTCAATTTCATTCAAAATAATACTTCCAGTCAGTTGAGCGGCGTCTGTAAAAGGAATATGAATCCCCATATCCAAAGCTGGGTGATTAATCGTCATTCTGATTTTATCCGATGGTTCGGTGTGTAACATCGAATTGATTTGTTTGGTAACATCATCAAATAATGGTTCAAGTTGGTGTGGAGGTAGTTCCTCAAAGTTTTTAAAACTTGCATGTAATAAATGTGATTCCGTTCTAAATTTGCGGGACTGTTTGTTCGTCATAGATTTCAGTTCGTACATTTTTTTCATATTCATCATTTCAGATTTTTCATCGGTGCACTCATTTCCTGAAGCACTGTCTTGTATCATCTTCACAGGTTTCTTTTTAGGCGAAAAAAAGTCATCATCGCTATAATTCTCCGATTCACTTTCTTCCGTAACTTTAATTCGTTTCCATTTTTTCTTTACAGGTGAATTACTCTCTTTAAATACCATCTTGATACTTTGAAATCTAGTTGGTTTAAAGATTGTAACATCAAGACATTTTATAAACTCGCTCATGATTCAAAAACAACCGGATCGTATAAATAGAAGTCAAACATGAAACAATGTAACATTTACATTTCATTCTTCTTACAGACCAGACGTAATATTAAAGTTGTCAAAATGGCAGAGATTGTAAACAACTATCAACCCTCAAAAATATGCTATGTATATGTTAATTCATATACGCACGAGTATGAAATTACCAACATTCCTACCGACTACGAGATCAAGCATGTGGGAGTTTATGTTGGGGCGTTTTCATCTTACGACCAGTTCAACCGGGGTGTCTACCAGATTTTCAAATATCGACAATTTGACATACTCGGTATTGATGAACTTTACAGGCCGCATCAAAGCAGACCTAAGTTTTGCTTCGTGTGTCACGACGACGGACATTGGTCTAGTAATTGTCCTGAAAAGACAAAACGCGTTGGAATCTATACGTATGTGTACGTAAACCCGGTTACGCATCAAGTTTTGTTTTCAACACAAAACGAACTTTCACAACATCGGGACATGGATTTCGTTGGGACATTTACATCGTATTGTAACGAGTATAGCCGATATTGTTTGAAAACAAGAAAAAGTGTACGCATCATTCCAACAGAAAGGATATCTGCAACAACTCTATCAACTCAAACTACGGAGGAAATCAAAACAGACAACAATCAGTCTGTACAAACTTTGGATTCGAGT
Organism: Cerastoderma edule; assembly: GCA_947846245.1. Taxonomy (NCBI): domain Eukaryota; kingdom Metazoa; phylum Mollusca; class Bivalvia; order Cardiida; family Cardiidae; genus Cerastoderma; species Cerastoderma edule. The sequence goes on from OX401408.1 coordinate 50,817,443, forward strand.
GAAAAAATGGAAATAGTCGACAAGGACAACAAAATCAAATTTGAGGATCAACCGAAAGAGGAACCGAAAGAGGAACCGAAAAAGGAACAACCGAAAAAGGACTTGAAAGAACAATCGAATTCAAACATAAACTGTTTTTTCTGTAAATCAAAAAAGCATAAGAAAGGTAAAGTGTGTTCTTTAATTGTTAAGAAAGAAAGTGCAAAACCTCAAAAGCGAAAAGGACGTGTATGTTCTGGTATTCCAAAGAAAAAGAAAAAGTTAGAATTGTAAATATTTATCAAAGTGTAATGAACTCTCAAGTTAATATTGTTCCAAGAAATGTTTTAAAAATTTTGTTGTATGTTTAACTGTTATTATATGTTTAACTGTTAGTATATGTTTAACTGTTATCATATGTTTAAGAAAAAATAAAAGTATGTAAACCAATTTAATTGTTTTTATTATTTTTGTTTAGAAAGTTTGACAATTTCAAGAAGAATCTTTCGAGAACATTGTGTAGCCCTTAAAAGGGCTTCCATGGTTTCCCCTATTGTTTTAGAAATAGGTTAGACCAGGATATAGTTGTTGGAGTTTAGCCTTCCAAGCAACATTTTCAGTTGGAGGCATAAACTCCGAAAGGTTCGGGTATATGTTACCCATCTTAACGATGGGTGTACGAGTATAATACTCATACCCTCGCCTTTCAAAGAAAGCACAAAGTGCTTTCCGCAGGTGGTTCTTCACCTCTTCCTCCACCAACTCTTCCTCCTCCCGGATCCTGTCATCGTTGGATCTTTGCTTTGACTTGCAAAACAGCCGGCGAAGAAATTTCACAAAAGACTTCATTTTTAGAAATATGATTTAAAACAATCAAATGATACCTTTTTATACAGTTGTGTTGACCTACTAACCTACTGACCTAGCAGATAACTTTAACATTTTCGTTGACCTACTGACCTACTGACCTACTTCTTAAATATTTAAGATACTTCTTAAATATTTAAGAAATCAACCAATCAGAAGGCTGATACTTAAACATTACGGTATGCGTGAATTCTGAAAAAGTAATCTTCAGTTTTTATGGTAAATCAGTTTTAATCATCACAAATTATGATGTTATATTTTAAACAAATAAAAAAACTTTCAGAGGCTTTGGGGTTAAAGTATGTAGGGTCACTTCAAGCATGTGCATATTTTAAAAGGGGATACATTTCTTTGTCATCATAAGATGCTCATATGGTAATACAATTTGACAATTTGAAAAGGAAATCTTTTCGTGGGATATGGTTGGCCCTAAAAAGGGCCGTTTGGGTGGAGACTGTTCAATGACAACAGCCTCCAATCTTCCCGCAAGCCGGACACTTGCTCGCACTTCTGCGATCAAGTCGCTTTAACTGCTGTGTATCCAGCCCAGCTTGCAGGTAAAACGGCGGCTCATCGTCATCATCCGAGCATTCTTCGCTTTGGGGGAAAAGCGGTGTCTGTGACGGTGGCGGTGGCGGTGGTGGCGGCGGTATCATCTGTCTCTTGAGATGTTCAAGTTGGTCAGAGACCAACTTGACTTGGTTGATTAAATCAACGACTTGCCGTCTCAATGATTACATCTTGCTAAGAAGTTATGACTGTTTTCAGATTTGCAAGCTTTTTTATACTGCGCATTCCGATACTTAAATATTTAACCAATCACGTTTTTAAAACTAACGTACACTTCTATTGGACGTTACTTCAGTATTTCATTAATTCATTGGACGTTATTCCTCTAATTTCATTGGATATTATTTCAATCCTCTTTGGTGGTATAAAAACAACGTCATTTCATGTAAGCGTTATCATTTCAACTTTGTAGCTGAACGGAACAACCATGGAACTCAACTTTGACGAATTACTTGCTGAGGCGTTCAACTCTCATGACAATCAGATACCATCTGATATGATGTCAAATACCATTGGACCTGAGAGTTACCAGACACAGCAATACCATTACCAGCCTGATAATTCTACACAAACAACTATGCTGCCAACGGGGGACAATACGTTACTTCACACCATTTTGAATGAAGTTCGACATCTGAAGTCACAGCAAGACAGTGTAATGAACAGTATCCTGAGCGAATTACAGACATTTAACTTTCACCTTACAAAGCTGCAATGTCTGGATACAAGTATTCAACAACTCAACCATACCATTGACAAGCTCCAGAAGTCAACTTATCTGGAAATGGAAGTTACATCGACACCAGTAAAGTTGCCGATTGAAATTGATTTGGACAAAACAAGTCTGCATAAACTAGTAAATGCATTAGCAAATGCTGTAAAACAGACACAGACAACCTCCTCACAACAATCAACATCGAGAAAGCGAAAAACCACAGTTCCACCAGAATCACCAAAAAAGCAGAAAGCAGTTGACAAACACCAAATATCCGTTGCCACCGGTCAAGGAAAACACGAAAAAAACATCAACAACTTCAAGATACCACGCATACCAAAGAAAAAGAACTAACAACCGAACACAGCTTTGTTCCAACGGACACACCAAACGGCCCTTTTCAGGGCCAACCAGTTCTCTCGAAAGAACTTCTCATATTTGTCAAGTCGTTTTACTTTAAGGGTTAGAGAGTACCATGGTCATATACCACAGTTCTCTTATGTTTACTTCCGTCAATCAATCTCAGTAGTTAAACTTAGTCATTTTTGCTCAGAATTCGAACTTAGAAATTTTTGACCCATTTTCGGACTTAGTTATTTTTGCTCAGAATTCGAACTTAGAAAATTTTACCTCAGAATTCGAACTTAGTCATTTTTACTCAAAATTCGAACTTAGAAAATTTTCGATCCATTTTCGGACTTAGAAATTTTCAGGGGTATTCTTTCTTATTTCTTACCCTAACCTAAGAACTTATAACTTTATAACAATTTTTTCAACTTTTTACCCAGGAACCTACGGACTTAGTCATTTTTGAACAATTTTTCCAAATTTTTGCCCAGGAACCCACGGACGTTGTCATTTTTCAACGATTTCTGTTCCAGACTGCCCTACCACCCCGGCCCAGGAGGGGACCCTGGAACACCGGCTTGTTCCAGGGTCCCCTCCTTTACTACTCATATTTCGTTGCCAAAATGAGTTGATTTTTACTGTTTTACATTTATTAGAAGGACCAGGTTTAACTTCTTTACAAAGCAATATTGCGTTGAAAAACATTCTTTTCTTCATTTTGGAAACGGTTTGAATGGGAATTGAAGTAAAACGATTCAGCTTTGTTGAGAAATATGCAAAGATAAAGTATGTATCTCGAGTCATGAATGGTATTTTTCGGCAACAAAATTCCCTACAATTGATGACAAAACAGAAAAACAAATTAGGGATCTCTCAGGGAGAACACATAAGTCATATTATTACTTTTGATTTTGTATAATTCATGCCGTAATATACATTTTCATTGTTTGTTTAATTTTCTACAACTTAATCCTGATATGAATGTATCACTAAATAAAGAAAAAAATATCAACTTAAAGGAAATTTTGTTCTCGTCGTCTTTTATTCTTTGAGAAAATCTATTAGATGAATGTAAAATGCATTAATTTGGGTTTGATTAACAGTACCCCAATCAATAACAATTATCGGATATAATCCTGTGCAAATAGGTACCCAGGGTGACTAATTATGTATGCGTTAATGGTCTTCGATAATCGGATTGTTTATACCTATAGTGTCACTGATAAGCCTTATCTCTATACCTTAAAGGGTTAAAAGGCATCATAAAGATATAAGTCTTTTGCAAATAAAACAATGTATTATGTTTAACTGCGGGTATGTATGTACTCAAGTAAGCACATATCCAACTGTCTTCGCACGGCAATAGAAAGCGCGAATGGATTTTTTGAATGATAATCTTTTGTTTCTTAATTAGTCTGTGCAAAGCCACATTTCATCTAAATCACATTCTAACATATCTATAGATTCCAGTAAAGCAATAATGGTGCAGCCTAATCGCAGGTAACATAACGATGGCCAAGTTCAAAGCTTAGGTAAGCTTTTTTTTTTTTGAACGTGAAGGTCTTACCTTGTTTTTTCACTAGGTCAATGATTACACTTACCTCTCTTCGTCCGTTGTGTTTTGTCTGTCTCACACAGTGTCTTCAGGAGATCTTGTATATCGGGTTCGAGGTCGGTATTTCCAATGGCCTCGGTGTCTTCCATATCAGCGACGTTAAGGGCAGCGTCGTCTAAATCGGGTAATAAAGAATACGAACGTTTCAACATAGACAAAGACATTTCATTTTAAGTACTATGGCCATTGGCCTATTACACAGGTTTACACAAAATAGAATATGGGCAATGTGGAATGAGATAATGGATAGATGCATATTAAATATGATGATTATTGGGGAACTTAAGTGCAGCTATTTCTAAGAACCATGCAGGTGGTGATTTATCCATGGTGACAGAATTGCAAAATTTTTAGCCAGATGTATAGCAATTATGACCAAAATAAGTTTGACTGAATATTTTTTTATTCCTGTTACAGTTGCCATGGAAACGGGACGTTTTCTTTTTTGCCATTTATCAGCCCAAAATGGCAAAAAAAGAGTGATTTTTGGTCATTTTCACAATAAAAAAACATACACACACAATAAAAAAAGAGTTTATTTGTTAAATAACTTCTTCAGATTATCATATGGTGAAAAGAAATTTCAATACAAGTTGCTCCTCAACTTAATACTTTTTGACATATGTCAATTCAGGCTTCAACAGGTTTTGCATATTTGGGATTTTTAAGGATTTTTGGAAAATTGACACATTTCATCTCCAATTTTCTCTCAAGACCAACCTAGTACAGGGGGCTCATACTATTAAAACAGTAAAAGAATATCTCCTCTTACATAAACATAAAAGAAAACCGCGTGTTTTTTCTTCTTTTTTGAGAAATCTTGAAAAAGAATAGGTACCATAGCAACAAGAATGAAATTTGTCTTTCCATCTTAAAGCACTCAGAGTTAAATAAAAAAAGCAGAACAAAGCAATATAAAATGTGCATTTATAAGTCTAAATATGAATAAGATGAAATATTAAGACAAACACTGGTTGTCAACCAAAAAACAGTCTTTTAAAGGGTTGCCAAGGAAACAAAAATATAAAAAAATCACAAAAAACATCATATTTCGTCTCCAATTTCATCTTAAGACCAACCTAACACAATGGGCTCATTATATTTAAACACTGAATGGATATGTCCTTATACTTTAACAAGAGAGAAAAGTGTGTGTTTTCTCTTCTTTTTTGATAAATTTCAATAAGGAATTGGTCTCATAACAGCAAGAATAGAAATTGTCATTCAATCATTAATCATACTGATTTCACTCAAAAAAGCAAAACAAGGCAATACAAAGTGTGCATTTAAAAGTTCAAATACCAAAAAGATAATTTGTGGAAATAAAAATTGGTTGTAGACTTAAAAAGACTGTTTAAAGGGTTGCTATGGAAACAAAAAATTGAACCCCCCCCCCCAAAAGGGCATATTTCATCGATAGTTGTCTGCTTTGATACAACTTCTTCAAGAATGCAATACTGATAAAGAAACATAAACTTATATAAGTATTCAAACTGTTAGAAATATGTGTTAAGCTTCTATTGTGAGCATAAAAGTAAGAATCATCTCCCTTACCCGTGCAAAAGCCTTTTAATTCACAAGCCTTATAATTCACGGCAAAAACCAAATATTCTCTATGTATTGAATCTTTTTTGCCATTAACAGCCCAAAATGATAAAAAAAGAGTGATTTTGGTCATTTTCACATTGAAAATACATACATAAAATGTAGGAAATAGATAAATTTGCTATAACAGTTTCCAAGAATATCATTTTGTGGAAAGAAATTTCAATAAATGTTGCTGCTCTACTTGATACTTTTTTACTGAGGTCATTTCAAGATTAAACTAGTTTTGCATTTTTTTTTTTTTTGGAAAATTGACATATTTCATTTTAGATTATCTCTCAAGACCAACATCATACAGAAAGCTGATATGATCAAAACAGTAAAAGGACATCTCCTCTATAAAAATCATGTAAAAAATCCGCGTGTTTTTTCATCTTTGTTGAGATATCTCAACAAGGAATAAGTACCCTAGCAACAAGAATAGAAATAGTCATTGCACCTAAAATCATTCTATTTTAACTATAAAAGGCAACAAAATGCAATTTTAATTTGGTAAACAAACTTTTGATACCAAAAAGATGATACATGAATATATAAAATGGTTTACAACATGAGAAAATCATTTAAAATGTGTTGCTATGGAAACCAAAAAAAATGAAATAATTCAAAAATGGCATTTTCTTGTCTTGATTTTTTTCTTGATGCACCTTACTTAGAAATGAAACACATATAAAGACATAAAAACATGTTTAAACTAAGAAATTAAGCAAATAGAGATGTGCATTTCATATCTGACCACAACTCATAAGGAACAAGTAATGTAGAAAAAATCAAATGAAAAATTTGAGCGACTGTGATTCAATATTTTTCACTCCAGTAAAGCTATCTGGACTTTTCACAAAATGCATTTGAACTCTTTTAGATTGATTACTGAGCTCATGTTAGAAAACATAGTGCAATACAATTCTGTTGCTATGGGAACATGAAGAAATCAACACCTTCCTGGTTGGACCTTTTCCAATATGTAAGTAAAAGGGGTGATAGACTTGCTTTAATTTATCCAAATAAAAATTTCTTTGATATTCATTTTGGAAATTACAGCAACATGTATGAAGAAATCGTTTGACTCCAAACTGCTTCTATAGGATAAAATGTCAATGTTTTATCATTCAAGGGGCATAACACTTATATTTTGAGTTAATACTGATTGATTTAAAAAATAATAATTTCATAACATTTGATGAAGATTAGATAAAGTTTTTTTTTTCATCATCATATTGTGGACAAGCCGAAAATGTCTCATTTTTATCATTCAAGGGCTTGAACTTAATAGTTCAGGGAGATGGGGGTGTACCTTGCTGGACATTGGTGTGAGCTTCAGGAATTGGAAATTTTATATAAAAAAAAACATCCCAAATTAGCATAATGAGAGAATACAAAATTTGGTAAAACTAACTTATTACTTAACAAAAGAAGATAAGCTTTGTTTAAGAAGACATTGGTCATTTGAGCATTTCTTCCTTTTCTCATTATACCTCTTATTCTACCATACCAGAGGAGGTGTTTTTGATTTAATTTTTCTAGCACAACAGGTTATATTTATTTCAATCTTCTAAAAGCAGAAGACCCAAGACACTATTGAAACAAATTATCTCATTAAATCACAAAGTCTTCAAAATATGACACAAAAACTGCATGTTTAATACTTTAAAATTGTTGTAACTTCAAATTTGGACCAGTCAACCAATCTTCATGAAAGAACATTGAACTGTAAGAATTAAATATCAGCTATCAGCGTATATAAGATAGACCATAACTACAGGGAACTTCTCATCAGTGCTGATTTCTGTAATAGATGTCTTCTTATGAGCATCATGGTTGGTCTGTCTTGTCTTTCACACAAGTTATTTCTGAATAAGATGAAAAAAAGGATGGGTAAATAAGTAAGTCAATATAAGACTAATAACATATTTCAGACTCAGTTAAAGTGAAGACATGTGCTGAATAATTTCAGAATGGAATGTAAAGTACATTGTGTAAATCAAAATAATCTATCATAGAAAATCAACCTCATGTAAATGGACTGCATGATTGTCTTCAAAACCAACTGAGAGAACTCAAATTTGGCTTTATTTGGCATGACTTTAGATATGAATTCAGAAACTTTTACACATTATTTCATACAACCATCATTGTTAAGTGGTTTGTTTGTTTGTTTGTTTATATATATATAGAGAAAGATATTGTGTCAATAATTTTTCAGTCATGTTACAGCTCACCTGGATTCATTAGTATTAGGCTAGGGATCTAGCTAATGTTGGGCCTTAAACAAGGGATCCCCAAGTACTAACATCAGCACCTTAACCACTAAACCAATCAGGACCCTTATTATCAGGTGGTAACAAGAATTCATCAGGTTTTTGATGTTATGGATTATTCAATTTTTCAATATACTTCATAATTTAAAAACTTGAAATAAATACTCACCCATTGCACAAACAGTCATTCCTACTTAGTCTAGTTGACTTTAATATAAGGAACACCTTTCTGTCATCAAAGGAGGGTCTCACCATTGCTTGTAGATGATATGTTCATGGAGCCACTTGGGCACAACCCTAAAGAAATAAAAAACAAAAAACATAGTAAGTTACAATAAAACTCTACTGCATCTTATAAAGCAGATAAGTTCTTTTTTATACATAAACAAACAACTAGTGCATAGGTGTTTCCTTTAAAGATAGAATTAATGTGAAAAGGAATATTTGCTATAAGCCTCTTAAATTACCAAACCCTCTCCATATCTGTTAAAATCGTGGTAACTATATATTTGAATTCTCATGAGTGCTTGACTCTCGCCGAGTAATGGAATTTGGGATGGCTTTATTTATCTTGACCGGCCCTGATGGCTAAAGGTAAAATAAGGGGTCTCCCTCCATCAAATTGCATCAATGATGAGTCGGGTATCCCAATATAACTGAAAAACTGTTGACATAACGTTAAATCCAAATAAAATAAGACAAACATGAATGAGGAAATCCTTAGTTGGACAATTTGGCTTAAGAATCAAGATATGAACATAATGGGAAATGATCTTGAAATATAATATATGGCATATTTAGTAGTATAAGACAGGTGAATAATTCTGAACATAACAACACAATGTGAGCAAAATACTTTACATATTACTTTAAAAGGAAGCTTATTTTCATCTCAAACTAGGTTTCTTCTAATCCATTGACCATGTGTGTTTTTGTAACTGATAGGAACTGTGAAATGTCTTTCATAAAGACATTTTTTAAGAAATGATCATTAGAAATGGAAAAAAAAAACACTCTTAACAAAATTAAGCATGGTCAGTGAGTCCCTTTAATATAAGAGTATCACAAACTCATTATCAAAACAATTTTTTTGACATACAGTATGCAGAATTATTACCCCACCCATCACAAAGAAATTAAGATATTTCAATAACATAAGATAAAGAAATCAAGCCATTCAATAGAAAATCATTTAAAGCATTATCTTACCTTTCTCCATTGCAGCTGTCTTTTGGGATAATTAAGTCATTCACTTTTTGTGACAAGGAAAACAATCTGTCATATTGAGACTCCTTCCTTCAACTTTTCTATCAGTCTAAAGCACTATGAGATTGCACTATAAAATATTTCCTACACTTTGTAAACGTGAACAAAGCTGAAGCCCTTGTGTCATCTTTTTCATTCTCATCAATATCAAAAGGAGATTATTTTTTAAACAATACAGCCATTCAACAATGGGTCAACAACGTTTACACTGACAACAAACTTTAAATCCCGCCATTTTTGCTGTTGTTGTTGTTGTTGTTGCTAAGGGAGTCATTTGTAAATAAATTGACAAATGAACAACTATCAATAAAAAGAGCAAAAACAAGTGGTTTTGATTTTGATTTGTATGATTATTAAATAGAAGCAATTTTTAGATGAAAATAACATTTAGTTTGAAGTACTAGAAGATGTTATTGGAAAAGTTTTGATATTGATTACTACCTCCCTTTTGGGGAAGTAATCCATGAAACCCCAGGTATACAGAGTTGCTTCCCTTGAAAATCAAATAAAATTGTTTTGTGTTAATTTATATCAAAATACAAAAAAAACACGCGGGTTTTAGATTTGAAATCAACAGATGATTACCGTATGTACCCAACGAAAGCATATTATTTGATGAACGAGGTTGGTCTTGGGAGAAAAATCGAACTGAATTTTGCTATATAAACCCTTTTGAATTCACCAAAAAGCCATTTTTTGAAACGCTTCCAGAATCCACCAAAATCAAATTTTTGAAGAAAAAATACTTGTTTGCTTATTTTTAGGCTGTTATCTATCCGAAAAACATAACTTTGTTAGATTTTGTGACATGCGATAAATCACTTTCTGCAGGTTTTGCATGGTTTTTAGGCGGAGTTGGACTTAAAAGCCAAGTTGAAATTTATTAAGAAACTAATATTTTCATGCAAAACGTTTGTGATATTATTTATCATATCAAGAACATCGGAGAGTCCTGTTTCTAAACCAAGAACTATTTAAAAAAGTATTTCATATACTCTTCATTGTAGCTGTATGTTTCGGCCAAAAGATTTTCGATCAAAGCATTTTTTTTTTAAATAAATGAAATGTTATTTAGTCTGAAAGTATCTTGATACAGGTCGCAAGCAATTCAGAAAGCTTTTACTGTAGCTTTCTGAATGCATGACCTCCGTATAAAGTATTGCCATTGTCTCATACATCACTTTTCTGCATCATTTAACTATGGACGCTTTAAGAAGAATTGTATTAATGCAACGAAATTCTTGACCTCAATGGTTGTAAAACAAACCAGAAGTCTACAGCCTTATCATATAAGTTCATCTATTAGCATTAAACTGGCACCAAACAACAAGATGTAGTAAGACTAAATGGGATAGATCTGGGTATGTGTGTTTTCCTCTCGAGCAACATTCTTTCCATGAAACGTATCTAGGTGATTTAAGGACATGTTCTACAGTTTTATAACAAAATAATCCTTTCATAGAATTTTCTTAAGTTTTAATATGTTAATTGAAATTGTATTGTACATTCAAAAACGAAAAGAAAAAAGTAGGACGACTCGTTAGATTTTTCGTAAAATGACAGTTTCCATGGTAACCGTTTGGGGCGAAAATGTCAAAATGACCATACCATCTTCAAAGGTAATAGAATAATTTCTGGAAGGTTTATATACACAAAAAACATGAATTATTACATTCAAAACATAATAATTCAATATCAAGTAGATTATTACAATCTAAGCAATATTTGTAAACAAAATTCATTTTTCAAATTTTTATATTTGACAAAAAACAGTGAAAATTGATATGTATATTACAAATAAATGAAGATATCTAAATATTCCTTTCATAGAATGTTCTTATTTTTCAGTATGTGAAGCAAAATTCAATCTTCAAAATGCTTAAAAAAGTATATGTTGACAAGTAAGTTTTTCTGTAAAATGGCATTTTCTATGGTAACCGTATCCGAAAATCATTTGTAAATACGACTAAATTGACTTTAAACTTGAAAAATAGAAGCTGGAGGCTCAACATGCATTTATTAATATATAAATAAACTATCATAGTTTTATGGATAATATGATTCCTCTTTGAAAAAAATTGCATACAGTAAATCTTATCCGAATGAAAATGTTTATCCGACTACTATTCAAGTACCATTTCGTTAACAGATAATTATCTCCCTTGGATGCGCAGATGAAGTGCGCAGAAAAAACTACCGAGAACGTCCTTAAGAAGCGAGTGAATA
>OX401409.1:600000-820000 GCA_947846245.1 Cerastoderma edule
TGATTTTAAGAGAATTCAATGGAATTGTCTCAAAAATCCACTATAATGGATACCCACAATATAGGGTTTAACCCTTTCCCAAACAATAACGACATTTGACCACTTTGTTGCAGACAACCTTAGAAAACATTGTGGGAAAAGGAGAAATTGCTCGTAACGAGCAATTTTTCCTTTTCCCACAATGTTTTCTGCCCTATCAGAAGAAGATTATTTCTCAATTTCATCACATTTTGAAATGTTGTCGGCAAACTCTTTCAATTTGGGACAGTCGAATAATTGTTGTTTGGGAAAGGGTTAAGAAGAATTAAGGAAGTTAACAACAGCAATAATGAAAAGGGAAAGTTGACAAATGTATGATAAGATATTGTATTATTAAAACTGGAAGGCTTCAAACAATCAAATCCATATCAGATAAGATTAGATAAGCTTTAATATAAAAGGGTAATACATTTCTGAGCACCAAGATTAGATAAACATATTTTGTATGTATCATCTGATCTGGGCTTGGTACTATTTTCCACAGATGAGGAAACAAGCAAAAACCAAAATATATTTCAAATATTTACCCAAAGTGTTTTTTCCAGAGAAGAATGAATCTTTGTCGAAAGCATCCCTCCATTTGAACTGTATTCGAATCTGTTTAGAAAAAAAGGTTGATAAAAAAAATCATTTCAAGAGTATTACAGCCATAACATCTATTTTTAAAAAAAAACACCTAAATACATTGAGATTTACATACAACCACTTGGATTCATCAATACATGTTGTGAATGATTTAATGAGGGTTTTGTGTTGCTACAAAAAGATGTCTACATACCAACACACTTTTGGTAAGTTAAATCCATCAAACTTGAATAGGTTTATGTTATTCATCATGTCAGCATTAATTTAAATCTTTCATATGGTGTTAAATATAGTGTCAACAAATTTTTATTTACGTTACAGCTTTCTTTCGTGGATTCAACAGCTCTAGGCTAGGGGTCTGAAGGACATGCCCACAAAACCAGAGGTAACGGTCAAGCTCTAAGATGGTCACCTTAAACACAACATGCAGGACCCCTGAAAAATCTGAAGCATCAGCAGAAGAGAAAGTATGGGTGCATATAAGTCATTTGAATACAGCATTTCAAAATCTATATTAAATCCTTTAGTGTACAATTCCTATATCAGCTGACAATGAGTCAAATTGTCATTTAACCCAAACAATGAAAGACATTTAATCAGTTTGTAGCTGAAAAAATTGTGGGAAAAGGAGGAATTGCTCTTAATGAGCAATTTCTCCTATTCCCATAATGTTTTCTGCCTTATCAGAAGATCATTTTTCAATTTCATAACAATTTGAAATGTCGTCTGCAGACTCTTTCAAATTGGGACTGTCAAAAAGTTGGCGTTTGGTAAAGGGTTGAATGAAAATATCAAAAGGAGCCTGTGTAGGAAACATTTCTGAAATGGAAAAGGTTGAACGAAAAAAGGCAAATGATGTTTTATATATTACCTGATTTTCTGCCACTGGGAGCTTAGACTCAATAGCTGTAAGTTGGTCATAGTATCTAAAATAAAAAAAAATACTTAACTACTTTTCTTATTTTGGTTAATTTTAAATAATCAACAGATGCATTCTGTAAGTTGATGAACTGGACAGCATTTGGTAAATATTTGTAACGATATACATTTAGGGTAATTGATCATTTTTTAATTCCTTTTCAAACAAACCCCACATAGACCTCTAAGCAAGAACATTAAATGGAAAGTAAGAACAAGTTTGGTTATGGAACGACCATAGGTATGCCAACATGGCAACTATTAGTATTCTCATTTATCCTGTCACTAGTGTTATTTTGGGACCGATAACGAGGTGCCGTATAACATTTGTGATATCCGGCACTAACCATATAACACATTCACGCGACAAATCATGACGTCATAAGAACGAAATGACGTCATGTTTACATCATTCTCTACATATTTTTTCCTTCTTTCTCATGTTTTATTTACATATTATTTGTTTGAAAGAATACATAAAGGTAACAGGATAAATAGAATAGATGGTTGGTTTCTTTGAATAGGAAAAGTTATCGGGCTCGGCATCGGAATAGTATCCGTTTCGCCTTCGGCTCACCGGATACTATTCCTAAGCCTTGCCCAATAACATTTCCGATTCACGACACCAACCATCTATTCTCTATTTACAGTTATTTGGTAGTTCACATAGTGTTTGAGCCAGATGTAAACATTGCTCACATAATCCGTAGGATTCTGTAGACCCTTGATTTTGTTTTCCCTCATTTAATTCATGTCAGATCAACAACATTGAGAACATTGAGTAAATTATGACAGACTTATTACTTATAACAGTGAAACATTTAGGATGTTGGGCTTCCAAATAATAGGGCAGCCCCTACACACTAACACAGTCCTTAGCCCTAATATTCATTTTCCAATAAGTCTGATAGCTCATTTATTTTATGTTTGAAATTACTGAAATTGAGTACAGTATGGTATTCTTATTGCTTATTGATAGTAGTCATTCTAATGAGTTTTGATGTATGAATCCTTGCTAAATATGAAAAATCAGTTGCTATAAAGATGCTTGCTTTACATTCCCTGAAAACAGACACCTTTGATCCTTTTAAGCAGCAGACCCTTTTATTGGCAAAAATAGCCACCATAGAAAGATTCAGAACATAAGAATCATACAGTCAGTCCATGGTAAGGATGGACTTAGTGTCACACTAAAGTCATTTATTATGATTACAGGTCGGTTCGGTAAATGACTAGTTCGGTAAAAAAGTAAACTATAGTAAAGGGTCTGGCTGGTTCGGTAAAAACCTATACTAGACAGAACAGCAGTTTAAATGGGTGTGAAAAACAGTTTAATCCCATATTAATTAAGTGTTGATTATTCAATACTTATAATTATTTTCATACTTGCAAAATAGTTTATTTCTATTTGAATACACATTGTAATTTACAGACTTACAACAAATATTTTAGGCATTTCATTTTTACACATATGGGTGTTATCTATGTCTCTAATTTTATTGAAGTAAAATCTGTGCAGTTCGTTTTATAATGCAAACACTCTAATTAATCAATTAAAGTATGAATTTCTCAACCTAAGTATTAAAACAATCAAACTAGTTGTTTAAAGGAGGAATTTCATAAATTAAGTGCTAAAAGAAATACATTTCATACCAGGGTTCTCTCTGGCTAAAATTTTCTTTGCGCCAACACTTGCGCCAAATTGAAAAAGTTGGAGCCAAATTAAAAAAATTGGAGCCAAATCCAATAAGTTGGTGCCAAATTAGTCTTTTGTAGAAGGGGAAATCCTTCATTAGGGTCACCTACGGTTCTAAAGGGGTTCTCAAGTGTTCGTTTGTTCTATCTATTTGTATGTGCTGTTTTTCATTAGGTTCTATGGATTAAATCCTCTCCCACACTCAGCATTTGAAACAGGACATATCAGAAACATGACTTTCACCTTGGCATCATATGTTAACCAACTATTTCCTGTTCTCCAGGCCTCCTAGTCAGATGTTTATTTGATTTTTATTGGGAGGCATATTCAACGACTGAGAAGATCGATTTATAGTCACTCTTGTGTTGGATCAGAATTAAGTGTCACTTAAAATCACGGATTTCATGTAAAAAAACTTCGGTGCATAAAAGAGTTTCATTTATTTGTCAATCAACACAACTGACTTCGTCAATATTTGATGTCAACTTCTTTAAAAGGAGCGCGAGGGCAAACATTTTGATTGAAAAGCAATTAAAGTAATCAAAGTCGTAATTTCCATATAATTGAAGTTGTAAAAGCTGGCGAATGACTAAATGGTGTACACAAGAAAGTGTCACCTTCAACAAACTTGACAATCAACAGATAATGAACTGAACAAGTGTGAAAACAGGATTATCCCGTATCGGAAATCGCATTTGATAAACAAGCTGGTTCCCGTGTTCTAATTCAAAGTACTGCGATTACGGGAACCATCGATACATGGTTCTCGGCTCTACAGTAAAAACAAATCAATATTGACTAGAGATCGGCAACCTTGCGGTAAACAAACATCAAATTCTCGCGGAAAATAGTCGGCGCCAGGCACTTTCGCCAAATTTGTTTTTCTTGCGCCAATTTCTTGATTTTGTCGCCAATGGCGCCATTTGCGAAGGCCAGCGTGAACCCTGCATACACTACGTACAATTACTTTTAGACAAGTATACGTTTTTACCGAACCAGCCAGACCTTTTACTCTAGTTTACCTTTTTACCGAACTAGTCATTTACCGAACCGACCGTCACCCTTTATTATTAATCTAATGAAAATATAAACAATGAAGAATTTTCATTTAAAAAAGTTAACCAATAACTCTATATCTCTTCTTTTTACGACAAAAAGACAAGAAATGAATTCGTTGAAAATCCATGTCATTGTGAAATTGTTAGTTCCTTTAATCTGACCCTCAGAAATGTAAACAAAAAATAAATAAGAACATTTCCTGGGTTGACCCACCTGTATAACACTTCTAACGCCGATTCGTGTTTGTCCACAGATTTGTTGATCATCAAATTTCTGAGTTTGTTAAACTCGCTGATTGCCGTATTGTAATCCCCAGGGTCCGCTGTGGTAAATGTATTTTGAATAAAGCTTCGAAAAGGCTTCACAACATCGACTTCGCCAGTCTTTTTTAGCGGAACTGCTAGAAACATCGCCATCTTGAAAATGTCTGATCACATGGGCTACGTTTCTATTTATATACCAAATGACGTCACGATTGATTCAGAGCCGCCTGACTGTGAGGGACACGGCTATCAATAATCTTGGTTGGCCTTTTCCGACGTGGCTTTGTCGCTAATAATATGTTAAATATTAATCGAAATCAAAACTTCTAATTTAGTTACAATTGTTATATTATGCCTGTTTGAAGAACTATGTCTCTGGAAGAACGCTGCATTTTTGTCAAAAAAAATAATGGAATTAGGTAAATAAAATGCTTTAACAATCAGTAGAAAAAGAAATTGCCTGTTTTCGAAGCATTTCCAAATAATATAAGGAACATGATAGAAAGTTAATGATCATTGCAAATTTGACAGTTAACAGACTGGACCAACCCCTTTCTATCAACCGCCTGGGAAATCATGCGAAAGTATGGTGTAAGGGAAACTAATCGTATTGGATTTAGCAGAATTATCCTATTAAAGTTATTTCCCTTAGATATAAAAGTTATCTATTACCAGTCAAGTCGGTCAAAATCGGTTTATTACTCAAATTGATAAAAATACAATGCACGAGTAAATGACAAATCAAAAGGTACATGGTATAAGGATGAAACATATTGTTCTTTTTCTTACCAATCGTAAATTGAGACTTTGAGTAAGATTAAATGAACAAAAAAGTTGAGGCAGTGGATAAACGCTTGCAACACGAATGTACATTTTAAAGGCCCATTAAAGGAGATTAATGCTATATCAAACTATATCATTTGCTAAATTTTTTGACAAACTTTTTGACAGATTCAAATAATTATCACTAGAATACACCATCAGCACAACTTAAATGTGAAAGTTAACCAGAAATAACACAGATCAGCAAGTTTTATAATTCAGATTTTCTGATTCTTCACCTCTAACCTTGACAGTTGATACACGCATTTTTTAACCGACCAATCAGAATTCGTTATTTTGAATATGTAAACAAACAGGTTGTTGATAAACATGATTGAATTGAAGACAACTATATTTCAAACACAAAATATCTTATTTTAAATGAGTTTATTTTATATGGTCTCAATGCATTCCTAAACTAATTCTCATTACTTTTATGAACATAATAAAAGAAATCCATATATTTTTTCAGTAATTTATTTGTACTCCTCTCCTTTGATGTGCCTTTAAAATAACGGAATGATTACAAGCCTACATGAAGTACAAATTCCAAAAGCTGCAACTGGTAACGAATTTTAAGAATTGAAAATAATATTTCCCATGAGACATTTGGTAGTTACCGTTGTGTCTAAAGGAGAAATTGCCCTACTTGGGCAACTTTTCCTTTTGTCAGAGCAGTTGCTTTTGTCTTCTGCTACAAGTGCGTCAAAGTAAGTCAAGTACGTTGAAGACGGTTATTCTCAGGTATGAAGATAAAAGCCTTATTTCATTGAAACATATATTGGAATTAGTGAAGCGTCTATTATAAAAGATATTTAAAGATATTGAAAGTGACAAAAAAACTACACGATTGCACGGAATACACGACGTGCTACCATATCGATTGTTTTAACATTTTTGGAACCGGTTTTTTCTTTTTAATCTATTTAAGACCTCTTAGTTGCCAAAATATTAAATGTGATCATATATTCCTTTTATCATTTCAGGCTGGACGAATGGAACTTGTGTTTGATGATAGAATTACCATCTGTGAAATGATTCGACTAACGGGATCTAAGGGAAACAAAACGTGTTGTATTTAATCGATTTACAAATTTGAGTTACTTCCCTTGGACCATGAAATATCGAAAATCTAAACCACGTCGACATTTTTTTTTTTTTAATTTTTACTTCTTTTTTTATTAATTTATCTTTTCATTAAAAGGGTATTTTACATCGCGTCAACAAACTTTTAGTTGAGTTGCCCGATCTTATAGCCTTCTATGCAGAAATTAGATATAGGACCACGGTCACGAGTGTATTTGACAGAGAACACTGTGACAAAATGAGGACCACAAAATGATACACTGTTTATTAGGAGCAGTTTACATTTTTTCTTTAGCTTAAACATATCTTTTTAACATCGATTGTGAAAAAAATCTTACAACTTAGATCAATCACTCTCGACTCAGCTTCCTGGATCTATTATAGATAACCAGCAATCGCCCCGAATCTGCGTTAATAAAATATCGCAAGGTAGATCCCGCCACTCACAGGATTCGAACCAACGACCCTCGTGTCCTCAGACCGACTCACTACCGTTTGTCAAATCGGATTCTAATTACCTCTGTTGTGGATGCAGACAAACGAGTAGGCCCCCTAAGTGTATGGAGTGAGGGTTTTATTCGTGAATATAGGTACCGTTTTACTGAACATTTTATGCTATTATTCTGAATAATTGCAAAGCAATATTCCCTCTTATTTCAAAATTGGTAAAGCGATTTTTCAATTCAATTCATTGGTTTATTCAGTAAATTCAGACATCCGGCACATAAAACATAAAACATAAAACATAATGCATAAAACCAGAGACATAGATAACTGTTATCTATGTCTCTGATAAAACATAGTACATTTACCGGGTTTAACGTGAAAAGTTTTTTATTTACAAATTTCTTCCGTTTCAAAGTCCAAAACATATTATAAGCATTTTGTGTCTTTTCACACTTTTTTCAACACTTACTCGAACGAGACACTGAAAATTATTCTATCTGTATGAACAGGTGATATTTTGTTCAGTAGCCTGGTGGCTAAGAAGTTAGGTCTTTATGCAGGCGTATGCCAGAGACATAGATAACATAGGGAGTTGCTAATCTCTGTTATCTATGTCTCTGCATATGCTAAGCAATTTTTGTTTTCCCGCATTGACATATTTAACGTTTCGTGCAAAGTGCCGTGATAGCGTTTAATACGAGATTATTCAATAGACAGAAGAGGAGAAATAGGGCGTTAAATGAAAAATGCCACATTAGAAGCCCCTGGTTAGATGAGGACAATTTTCCGTTTTTCGTAAATGTGCGACTTATCTAATTAATATTTTCCTTAATATTTCACCTGCGACAGGTGTGCTCAAAATGTAAATTAAGTAATCTAATGGGACTTGCTTATTTTTGATATTGTCAATTCATAAATTTTCTTTTTTCCTCATTACCCACCCACGAACCTAAAAAGCAATCCCGTCAGAAACCACTTCAGAAAAAGCCCATTCATCGAAACCATTGAACTGTGACCTTTTGACCTTTGACACTGTGGTGGTATGCGATACGGAGAATTCAGCCAATCAGATTTGGGAATTCCCTCTGTGTATGTACATGAGATCCTCGTTGATTTAACCACTGGGTAATGAAGAAAAAGTAATGAAAAAATATTAAAAATACATCACACGGGTTTTAGTGAATGACAACGATAACGAGGTATTTCTGCACGAAATGGATTAATATTCACAGGTGAGAAATTTCGTTTGGACTCCGTATCTAGGTTTTAAAGGCGATAAAGAGTTAACATTCCTTTGGCCTTTGTTGATAAAACCATACACCCCCATTCATTTGAGAGGTAGTGGTAGAGTGTGGTATGTTTGTAGAAAAAAACGTGGTCTCTCGTATCGATTTACTCAAATTTCGCGTATTCAAATCAGTTCCCCAATCGACAAATTGACTAGACACTTTCGATATATGATGATCATAAACTGTGGTTGTTTTGATCTACTTGTTAAAACGTGGAATGTTAATTTTTAACATCTGTAATTCGTTCAAAATGAATTTTGACATCTGTACAAAAAAGTTTTGGACAAAGAGAATTCATTGAAAGTTGTTAACTTTTGATATAAACCCTTTTCCTTATAAACCTTTATCCCTGGCATATCAAGAGTGAAAGTGATTGACACACTGAATTAAACAATATGACAAACATCATTTATTAATTATGACATCTTGAATTATCCTTCTGTTAATTTGATATGAAAGAAATCATTATGGCAAAAGAAAATATTCTATCTTGATAAACAGATTTCAAATAAAATCATTGCAGCAGAAGTTTTAGTTGATTATGTATGAAATAATGTGTAGTTCCGCTTTTCTAAATTCTTGTTCTGTTTATAAAGTTTTTGTACTTTATAAAAGTTGTCTGCTGTCACACTCAATTTAAACCTTTCACAAAATCAGACACAAAGTTATGGGTTAATAGGTTATGAGGAAATATAGATTTATTGCCGTTAATCGGTTCAAATATGTGCATCGCAACTTTAACCCTTTTTTACCAATTACAAATGTGTTGTTTAGGTACATATTGATTCCCTTATTTGGGAAATTGTGATTTGTTGGCAGTGAAGTTGAGTATATGAAACAGATGTTTGATGAAGCTACTGTCACCAGAAACTATTGTGACGAAAGGCAAAGGTTCTCACCCAGGGGTGGATGAAACTGTTTTGGTATACTTGTCCGGAAATGCCCAAACTCTTTCTGCAAAAATTTGTCTGTACAATAGCCATATTGTAAGTTTCTATAGCAATTCATATTTTTGGTTTAATAAGGTTTTTGAACAAACTGGGCAATACAGACAAATAATTTTACCAACCCTGGGCACCCTGTGAGAACTTTTTCCTGATTTTTTTTTATCACAGGTATCTTTAAAAATGTATTCTGAGGGTTCAATGCAAGACTGTAGTAAGTGCTTCACAAACATGAATCACTTACTATGGTCTTGCATTGGACCCTCAGTCTGTGAAGGAAAAGGTTTACATATCAAGTTCTGAGCAAAGATTAAACTAGTTCAAAGCAAAGATTAAACTTGTCTTTTCTTTTTTATATCGAGGATCAAAGATCATTTTCACCAAGTTTGCAGTTATGTATTGCATCCTGGTTGTAAGTTTAAGTATAGCACTAGGAAAAAGTGTCTTGCCCAAGGACACTCCACAATATAGATAGTTTGCCACTATAGACAATCAAACTTGGGTCGTCTATCTCATTTCTTTCTTCATGATATATTTTCCATTGTAAGAAAGGGAGCAAATGCTTTGATAACAAGTAGGGACCTAGCGGTAAGAGTATGGGACTTGAAATCACATGGCTCCTCTCTGTGTGGGTGAAATCAAGGTTGACAGCATTTCAATTTTCATGAAAGGTAGTTTCCAGGTAACTGGTTGTTTCACTGAAATCTGAAGGTTCTACCTGACTTGACCAGTCCTTATAGGCTGTCAAGTTTGGGTTTTCTCTATCAGTATAAACCAGGCATCCAATGTAACTGAAATGAGGTTGACATGATGTAAAACCTATAATAGATAAATAACAAGTTGCTTCTCTGCCACACAGTTACCGGAGTGTGCCAGCCCTTAACCTTAAATGTAGAGGTGGCACCCCCTGCAATGGATTCAGGCACTGTATTCATGAACTTCTTGAATGTTCATAAACAACAAATAGCTGTTCATGAACACAGAGCTGGTTTATGATATTCAAGAACAGGTTCCTGAACATCAAGATTAGGTTTACAAATATTTTTCATTCATGAACAGAATCTTGAAATTCATGATTAAGTTCATGAATAGCTTTGTGTTCATGAATGTTCATTTGCAACCTAGAAATGTAAACATTTATGCATTAAATTTTTAACATTTATTACTTCCAGAGCATAAATTCAGGTTTGAGCCCTGCTGGTAGCTCTGGTTTCATTGCAATTCTTAACTCATGATTATGGGGGATAAATTGCAATAAACTTGAATAATGTTGATATGATGCACAACCTTTAAAAATGACAAACCAAGATAGTCTTTAGAAAATTATTTTAACAAAATGGGAAATACCTTGTGATGACCATTCACCTTTTAAATTCATGATTTCAAGTTTGTTTAGTTAGAATATTCTATTTCATGTTTGTTAAGACTACCAATAAAGGAGCACTTAATGCTATATACCAGGTACAAAGTTTAATGTTTGATGACATAATTTTTCGATTCAATGAGCAAACCATTGTTATGATAATAATTGAACCATATTAAATTGATCTTATTGCCCTCAATAAATATGCCTGGCAGACGTTCAGAAAAGAGGTGTATTTTTATTTCTTATCTTTACTCTATATTGTGGGTATTTATTAATTATATTTGTCTCATGAGTTAATTGTGTCAAAAGACGCAAAATTACTCACAGCAATAGATTAATCTGCTCTTTTAGAAACAATGCCTTTGGACATTCATCTTCAAATCAATAAATGAGTTTGTTTTTCATACTCTTTGATTGCAGTCTCGTGTTACATTCATGTTTTATGTCAATATTATTTGAAACTTGAAACTTTTCAATGTGTACATGTCACAAATCAAGGGTTCAGTGCAAGACTATAGTAAGTGCTTCATAAACATGAAGCACTTACTATAGTAATGCTCTGAACCCTCGAAATCCTATGAATTTGGGGTCATGGATTAGATTTCTATAGAGGTCCAGCAGATAAAAGACATCTTTCCCAAACTAACTGCTTTATTGCTTCTCTAAACCCTATATAAGTGTCACGTGTGGCTCAACAGCTCAGGTTTAAGACTAGCAACGCAGGGACAAGGGTCCAATCCAAACTAACTGCTTTATTGCTTCTCTAAACCCTATATAAGTGTCACGTGTGGCTCAACGGCTCAGGTTTAAGACTAGCAACGCAGGGACAAGGGTCCAATCCTCATTGGTGGCGCTGGGACTTTTTGTGGGAGTGTCCCTAGGCAAGACACTGCAGAACCCTGTCTAGGACTGGTGAAGTACTGGAGAATTGTAAATGAACTGAAATACTGTTGGCACTGTTTTAAACCCATATAAAAATATGTAAATAAACGAACATAAATTTAAGACTATGGGTTTTATGCCTACAGAGGTCCAGATGAGAGACGTTTTCTCCCAAGGTTACTTTATTGCTTCTCTAAACCCGATATTGTTGGAACTCATCAGAATCGTCTCGGCAAGACGATTCTACTGAGTGCCAACAAAAAAGGTTTTATCTATCAGTTTTTGCTTGTAAAAGACACAACTCACATCCCCGTTCATCTAGATCACTTGATTAGTTGATTACATATATTGATATTGGTACAATTCAAATCAACTGAGTGCACTCAATTATTATATTGGTCTGCTGATTATCACAGAATGATTAGTATTCTTTGGTCTAGGTCGAGCCAGATTAGCTCTCTCGTTAGCCTGTCCTACTTGGAATACAGGGGTTTTGAGTTTGAGATACGGATAGGCAAATATTTTTTCAAACATTTCATGAAGTTAATGTGACATAGATTTATAAATCTCTCAACACTGTGATGGTATTTACTACCAATACATGTTAAGTCATCAAGTTGCCTTAATTCCTTCAAGAATGAATGCTACACTTATTATGTGCACCAACATTTTTTTTAATCACTAACAGTCTTGAATCACTTTGCCTTTTTACTAATGTTCTTATTTGCTATAGATGTGACCAAGAATGTTAGGTCTCAAAAACATATATGTTTCTTTCACAGAGGGCCTCATGGGAGATTAGCAGCAGTATTTTTATGTACTGTAAATGTTAAATGAGTTTCACCCTCTATAAATAAAATATTATTATTATTATTATTATTATTTGGATTTTCATGAGAGGTAGATTTCTGGTTGTTATGTCAAATGCCAATGGTTCTTCCTGGCTTGACCAACCTTTATGGGTAATCAAGTTTGAGATCTTCCTCTATTATTAATAACTTGGCATTGCAACATAACTGAAACAACGTTGATGCGATGTAAAGGCCTTTATTAATCAATTGATGAACAAATCTTTTGAATACTCATTGGAAATCTCTTGTTGAATCAAATTTAATGAATTCCCACTAAATAGCGTTCAGATCATCAATGAAGAAGTAAGCAAGGAGAATATGTCTTTTATCTGGACTGCTTTAGGATGCTAAAGTCCATGATAAAAAGGTTACATTATTCCATTCCATAGTAAATTGGTTACACCTTCATCGAATATCCTTATGTCAGTTTCATTTAGCAGGACTATTCTCCTTTGTTCATTTCTGTATGCAAATGATTTGCTTTGAAAAATTAGGCAATTATACTATCTGCATTATAAATCCATCTGCTGTGCAATTAGTGACGCATTTTAATTGGAAATGACAACAGATGATGGAGAGCCTTGTTTTTTAGGTGATTTCCTTCTTGTTACATAATTACCAATTTGCAGCAATATATTTAAGAAACAACTCTGACAAAAGAAGAAGTTGTTCAAAATGACCAATTTCTTCTTTTGGCAGCATGGTTTCTTTCATTCAAAAACCTGTATCCATGATTCAGGTTTTCTCAATTTTTATTTAAGAAACTTGTGTGACAAAAGGAGAAATTGTTCAAGTGTTTTCTTGCATTCATAATCAGAAATTATATTTAAGAAACTATTGTGACAAAAGAAACAATGGTCTAAACCATCTATTTCTCCTTTTGTTATCATAGTTTCTTTCATTTAAAAACCTAAATTATATTTCATAAAGGCCCAGTCACACCGCCAGAACTTTGTTTGAACGTTCCTGGAATGGTGAAAAACAATCATCACCGCTCGCTACCATTCACAACCGTAAACCTGAAGTCGGCCTTCGTTATGGCAACGCCGTAAACGCTGAGGGTTCCTCCTACCGCTCGGAAAGTTTTGAGCTGCACAAAATATTACGAGCGGTGAGGAGCGGTCAATTTTCCGCTACGACAACGTTCACCACCGTTCAACCAAAGCTCAGTCAAAGTTTGACACCACTTGATGCAAGTTGGTGAACGTTGGGATCAGCCAGGCCAACGCAGAAATCTTGAACGCTGGACAACTGCTGCTTCGCCAGCTTTGTCCGGGCGGTGATTAAACGTTGCACAAACTTTGATACAGCGATTGTAAGCGTTTTTCGAATGGACACGGACTTGCTGGTCGGGTGTTGAAGTAGCGATCCATTGCAGCGATAAACTTTGATTTAGCGTTGTTAATGAGGTGTTGGAGTGGGATTAGAATTTGGCTATAAATACGGGAAGAGTTGAGTCAGAAGCCCTTTTTATATCGAACTACCTCAGTGCAAACCTTATTTTAATTTGCTCAGTTACAGTAAAAGTGTTCTACCATGGATGTTTGGAGACTTGTGATTGGTGCACTAGTCCAGCAGCAGAATCAGAACCTCCTCTGATTGCAACAAGCTGTTGACAGAAGGAGAAAAGAGCGAAGAAGGAGAGACAGAGTTGTATTGGTCAGACAGTGGATATCGAAAAAGCTGTAACATAGACTGTATCACAGGCTGATGCTGGAGCAGAGGAATGAGGACCAACAAGCCTTACATCACTTTATGAGGATGCCACCAGCCATGTTTGATAAAGTTGTACAGAGGGTGATCACCCGATTGCCCAAATAAGACGCCATTACCGACCGAGCCTGAAGACTGGTCTCAGAGTGGTCATCACCCTACGGCCCCTGGCCTCTGGTAACACCTATAGAAACATGTAATACGCCTGGAGGGTTCCCCACAACACTATCAGTGTGGTAGTTAGAGAAGTGTTAATGTCATTATTGAGGAGTAGAAAGATGAATTGATGTGTCATACAACTGAACCAGGATGGAGAGACCTGGCTGACCAATATTACCAGAGATCGAACTTTCCGCACACAGTTGGTACTGTTGATGGCAAGCACCTGGCCTGTAAAGCATCTCCTAACTCTGGCTCAGAATTCTACAACTACAAAGGCTTTTACAGCGTGATCCCGTTTGCCATTATGGATGCTGACCACAAGTTCAACTACAGAAAGCTCGACCATGAAGAGCTTATCTTCAACTATCGGCTGTCCAGGACAAGACAGGTCGTGGAGAACGAATCGGCATCCCGGCCAACAGGTTCCAGATTCTGCTCACCACCATGCAACATCACCATGAAACTGTCAGAACCATCGTGAAAGCTTGTGGTTTGCCTCCATACCAACTTTAAACTACGCCGAGCGTGCGCATGCGCGGAACGCTCGATACCGTTAAACCAACGCTAAACCAAAGCTGGCTTCAGCGGTGCACGGCTTTGACAACGCCTGTGTTTTCAATATTTTTCCCCATTTTGTGCGCGGTGACGGAGCGTTGCCGAAATTCGGCCCCTCTTCATACCGTTCAAGGAACGCTCCAGCAAAGTTCTGGCGGTGTGACCGGGCCTTAAACTACGGAACCAAAAGGAGAGATTTCTTAAAAGGAGTAATTTCTCCTTTTATCGCCATGGCTTCTTTTCTTGGTAGATCTGTATTCAAGTCCATCTGAATAAGTACATCTAAGAAACCAATGTAGACAAAAGAAGAAACTGCGCAAATAAGTCATATCTCTTTCTGTCACAATGGTTTTTCCACAACAATCTTAAATGAAATTAATTTTCAGATTTTCTATCAAAAAAACTTATTTTTATTTCAATATTTTGGCCGAAGCCATTTTCAAGAAATAGCACTTTAACCTTAACAACACATTTCTCTTCATCCATGACCCATTTCCGAAATGTCTGTCACTATTATTTTTTTAACTTCTGAACTTTTTAATTGTCGTCTGCTTTTAATTAGAAATTATTTAAGTCCTGAGTTGTCTGCTGCAGATGCTTTGAATGTGTGAATATATATTTTTTCATCTGGTACCAAGGGTTCGCGGTTCAAACCCCTTTAGATGCGAAGATGGACTATCCCACAAATAGGTGTGGGTACTGGTTATCTATCCAGAAAGCAGAATCAAGAATGATGAATCTGAGTCATAAGAACTTGTTTCACAATTAATGCAAAATAAGTTTAACCCTTATAGCCGGTCACACGATTCACCGAAATACCGTAATACCACCGAAACACCGGAATACCATCATAGTAACACCGAAACACCCTTTGGTAATACAGGAATAAAATTTGTTTCGACTTTCTTCGGTAACAATGGCATATTTAAGCTGTTTAAGCTGATGTAATTGTGAAAAAATACCTCATTACGCAGCTTTTGATCCAAACACAAGCGCAAGTGAGTTCACAGATGACAGCATGTTCACAGCTAATGTTAAAAAAGTGGTCTTGCTAATTATAAATTAATTAGCACTAGGCTCAACTTACATGCGGAACATGCATAAACATAAGTATTACAGTAATACGTTACTAAAGGTAAGTTGTATAAACTTTAATTTTTTGTTCTCGATAATTTCCTTTAATACATCAAAAATGATCTTTGAAAAGATTGATCAGCTTGATGTACATCTTACATCATTGTATGTAATTATAAAGGTAATAGGTAATACAATAAAATTTGATAAATCTCGTTAGCCTATATCTCAGGGGTATTCCAGTGTTTCGGTGGTATTCCGGTGTTTCGGTGGTATTCTGGTGTTTCGGTGGTATTCCGGTGGTATTCCGGTGGTATGACGGTGTTTCGGTGGTGTTTCGGTGGTATGACGGTGTTTCGGTGGTATTACGGTGTTTCGGTGGTATTACGGTGTTTCGGTGGTATTCCGGTGTTTCGGTGGTATTACGGTGTTTCGGTGGTATGACGGTGTTTCGGTGGTATTACGGTGTTTCGGTGGTATTACGGTGTTTCGGTGGTATGACGGTGTTTCGGTGGTATTACGGTGTTTCGGTGGTATTACGGTGTTTCGGTGGTATTACGGTGTTTCGGTGGTATTCCGGTGTTTCGGTGGTATTACGGTGTTTCAGTGGTATTCCGGTGTTTCGGTGGTATTCCGGTATTTCGGTGATTCGAGTAACCCCTTATAGCAGGTTTTCCTTAAGGATTGAAGTAGAAGGCCAAAATACCTCTTTAGGAGGCTGTGTCTGGGGACCAGTACATCAAAATTGAATTTTACCTACAGTCAAACCTGTGTTAAGAGGCCAGCCTATGGGACAGAGTAAATTGGCTGTTTAAGACAGGTTGGCTGCTTAACACAAATTGATTTACACTATAAATCTAACAATGGGACTTTCTGTAGTGGCTGTTTAAGGCAGGTTGGCTGCTTAAAAGGGTGGCTGCTTAACACAAGTTAGACTGTATTTTCAGGTACCAATAATATATCTTTTTTAACCATTTTACAAATTTGAGCTGGTCAGAAAAAGGATTTGAGGCTGTCAAATCTACCTGCAGCCGCCTCTTATGGAAAACCCTGTAATAAAGTAATGGAACCGACTTCATGCTTAAATGCAAACTGGTAAGATCCAGGCCAGCAGCCAAGTAAATTGGCAGCTGGCCTGTGATCTAACCTGTTTGCTACTCTGAGTATCTTTCATCAACAAAATTAAGCAGATATTTCAGGTTTTGGAAAGCAGATGAAACAAAAGTTTATATTAAGATAATTACCCAGCATTCTATGTGTTGAAATATATTTATGTTTAGTATTAAGAAAATGCTGCAAGAGCTTTAAAAACATGTAAATATTGGTTGCTTTTATTGTGTATTTTTACGAAAAAAATACAATGTTGATTTTCTCCTTGTATTACAGAAGAGAATGAGAGATCAAACTCTGACGTAGAATTCTCAGGAATGAGATCGCAGACTGGCAAAAGGTTCCTGTGCTGAACTGTAAAAACAAAAAAATGGCGAAGCGCGTCCGAAAAGATTCTGGAGACCAGCAGTATGAAGCTGTCGCGGAAATCGGAAACGGGGCGTACGGAACGGTGTACAAGGGGAAGGATCTGAAGAACGACGGACAATTTGTCGCGATGAAAGTGATTCGTATTCAGAACACGGAGGAGGGGATGCCTATGACCGCCATCCGTGAGATCGCGTCGCTGAAACAACTTGAGGCGTATGAACATCCGAATATTGTTAGGTAGGTTGCTTGTTTGTTACCCAGACCCAGGGCTTTTTTGCCTTCATTAACCCATTACCAAACAATAACGACATTTGAACTGTTTCTTGCAGTTGACTCTGGAAAACATTGTTGGAAAAGGTGAAATTGCACTAAAAGAGGAATTTCTCCTTTTCCCACAGTGTTTTCTGCCATATCAGAAGGTTATTTTTTCAATTTCATCACATTTTGAAATGTCGTCTGCAAACTCTTTGAATTTGGAACAGTGAAAATTGCTTACTGCTTATAATCTAAGGAAGAAGACCCAAAGCTTGTCAAACCTGGAAGAACCATTGACATTCTGTCAGTCAGCCAGGAGACTTCTACTCAGGAAAGTTCAAATCTGCCACTATCATGATATGAACCCACATGGAAAGGGGAAACGTGATTTAAAGATCTTCATTCAAATAACCAGGCCATAGAGGCCCCTCTAGGCCAGTCTATACTGAAGACCAAAATATAATCGGGATTTTCTCTATGATCTTCTGGGTAATTTGAATAGTATTATGACCAGTATTGGAGGAATATCTCAATTTAACTTAAAAGTGGTTGAAAAAGACTTAAAACCATAAAATTTGTTGATACCATTCAAGTGACTACCATGAATAATGGGATTATCCGATAGTTTTTAAGACAATGTAATTTAACATTGTTTTACTGTTTTGGAACAGGTTAAAGACCTTAGCCTGTGACTCCAACAGCTTTTTCTATTTTTTTCAGGTTGTTAGACGTCCGACACAGTCAGTCCCCAACAGGCGAGATCAACCTAAAACTTGTGTTTGAGTTTATTGACCAGGATCTCGCCAAGTACCTGGAGCGATGTCCATCACCGGGGCTCGGACCTGACAGGATCAAGGTATGTTTACTTGGACTCGGTATGTTGGTTAAATGATTACAGAGGGGTTCTATGTGGCCGAGTGGTTAATTGTGTGGACAAGTACCTGGAGAAATGTCTTTCACCGGGGCTCGGACCCGACAGGATCAAGGTATATTTACTTGGACTCAGTAGGTTAATTGTGTGGACAAGTACCTGGAGAAATGTCTTTCACCGGGGCTCGGACCCGACAGGATCAAGGTATATTTACTTGGACTCAGTAGGTTAATTGTGTGGACAAGTACCTGGAGAAATGTCTTTCACCGGGGCTCCGACCTGATAGAATCAAGGTATGTTTACTTGGACTCGGTATGTTGGTTGATTATTCACCATTGGGTTCTGAGTGGCCTGGTGGTTAATGTGGTGGATAAATACCTGGAGAAATGTCTTTAACAAGGTCTTGGGCAAGGTAAAATTAAAAGAGTTTACTTGGGATTTAGCAGGTTGGTTGAACTGAATCGGTCAAGCCTGGTCTTTAACTCAGAAATTTTCTGGGTCCTGTGTAGTCCAATGGTTAATAACTTAATGTGGTGAATTTGTAAATCTGGGGTCCTTGGTTTGATTCCCACCATTATCTCTATATTAACCGGTGTTTCTTTATTGAAAACTATTCAGAGTGCTAGCCTAGTATGTACTGGGCCATACCAGAAAAGCCCTAGTATAAATGAAAAATTGTGGACATGGATTAAAGTTCATGACCAAAACATTAACACATAGGCAATTTATCCTTTTGTCACGCTAGTTTCTTCCGTCTTCTGCTACATATGAATCAAAGTGAGCTTTTTTAGAGTAAATGGGGGGGGGTTCATCATAAATCATAGAGATATGCATGTACAGTGATGTCTCGTTAATCCGAACATGTCCGTTCCAAACAAAATGTCCGGTTTACCGAATCATCCGGACTAATGAAGCAGAGCATGTTCTTATACACATTAAGACATAAACGGTCTGTATGCACGTGTATACTTATAACCCTTTAGCAAACACCAAATTGTCGACCGTCCCAAATTGAAAGAGTTTGCAGACGACATATCAAAACATGATGAAATTGAAAGATAATCTTCTGATATGGCAGAAAACATTGTGGGAAAAGGAGAAATTGCTCGTCACGAGCAATTTCTCCTTTACCCACAATGTTTTCAAACGTCGTCTGCAACAAACTGGTCAAATAATTCCGTTCCCTTACAATTTCATTCGGATCGCGAGACATCCGGATAATCGGGGTCCGGATAAATGAGGCTTCACTGTATTCACAGTGATATGATCTATCTTTGTTTCAGGATCTGATGTATCAATTATTGAATGGAGTCGACTTCCTGCACACAAACCGAATTGTTCATCGGGATTTAAAGCCTCAAAATGTTCTCATATCCAGTAATGGCCAACTTAAACTTGCAGACTTTGGACTCGCAAGGGTCTACGGCTTTCAAATGGCATTAACACAAGTGGTAAGTAAAAGATGAGTTCCAAAAATGCGTGTTAAACCATTGTCTAATAAATTATCATTTTATCTCAAATTTGGATTTATGACGATGTATGGCACATGTGTCCTTATTTTAAAGCAGCTACTGTCTGTAATATTGGGACAGTTAAAATCCGTTGTAATCCAGCAATTTACTGGTCCATGATGTTTTAAATGCAACTCAAGCAAAAGATGAAAGGAACCACTGTGACAAAAAGAGATAATAGTTGATAGGTTATGACAGAGGTTTTCTTTGATTGCCTTTTTTGTTTTCTTCCATACATGATAAAGACATTGTTTTTTTTTTCATTCATAAGAGTTAGCCATCTTGTTGGCTTTTGGTATGCCCACTATTCAAACTCGATTATCTAGCCTTAATTATCAGTCAGGCTCTTGGTCTTCCTCTATACATTATGAGTAAGGCATGGCAATTTATCTGAAATTCTTTGTGGTTTGACAACAGGGTCCACACTGGCCTTTGCAAATGGCGCCATTTGCGACAAAATTTAGAAGGTTTTGGCGCAAGAAAAACAAATTTGGCGAAAGTTCCTATCGTCGACTTTTTTCCACGATAATATGATGTTTGTTTACCACGAGGTAACCGATCTCGAGTCAATATCGATTTGTTTTTACTGTTAAGCGGAGAACTATGTATTGATGGTTCCCGTACTCACAGTACTTTTAAATAGAACTCAGGAACCAGCATGTTTATCAAATGCCATTTCCGTTACAGGATAATCCTGTTTTAACACTTATTCAGTCCATTATCTGTTGATTGGCAAGTTTGATGAAGGTGACACTTTCTCGTGTACACCATTTAGTCATTCGCCCGTCTTTATAACTTCAATTATATGGAAATTATGACTTTGATTACTTTAATTGCTTTCCTAACCCATATGTTTGCCCTCGCGCTTCTTTTAAAGAAGTTGACATTAAAAATTGGCGAAGATAAATCTGTTGATTGACAAATAACTGAAATTCTTTTATGCACCGAAGTTTAGGAATATAAAATATTTTCTTTTCTTCAGAAGACTTTTTTGGCTCAAATTTTATAAAGTTTGCTCCAACTTTTTGAATTTGGCTCAAGTGTTGGCGCTAAGAAAATTTTAGCCAGTGAGAACACTGGACAATGACTTGACAAAATATTATTTCTGACATTTTCCCCCTCACAGGTTGTAACATTATGGTATAGGGCACCAGAGGTGATACTTCAGGCGCAGTACGCCACACCAGTCGACATGTGGAGTTGTGGGTGTATTTTTGCCGAGTTATTCAACAGAAGGTGATCTTTTCATTCCCTTGCTGAAGATTTTTTTTCATATTCAAATTAACAGATTCATTTTATTATGGCTTAATCACTTTAATCTAGTTTCTTAAGTAAGTCTTATTCTACAAGATGAAAAGAAATGTTAAGGTTTTGTAATTGATGATTCAATAATGACTTTCATAAAATAAAAATTCTATCGTCTGCTGCAGATCATAAGCCAGCAGAATACTGCTTGTGGGAGAGCTGATTAATTATATACTGGTCAGTGATTATTATGATACAAATATGTACTTTTCATGCGGAGCACATGACAAAATAAATAGGTGATACCATGTGAGCAAATACTGATCATATATGATCTGATCCAGTCATACAAAAGGCACATCCCCTCAGAACTACTTTTATTTGTAATGGGTTATTGTTGGCTGTAACATAGTAAATAAGACAGACAAGCAATACTTTAAGGAAATATTTGGTAAGTAATGGAATTCAGGATAATTAAGAAAATCACAACTTTTCATTGTTCCTTTGTACCATTGTTTTATTGTTTTTCACATTTGAAAGCTAAATCTTATTTCATCACAATGATTTAAATAATTATCAGGCAACTTTGTATTAATGTTTTATCTTGCTTTTTTGAATAATTCTTTTTATTGTTTTTCACAGACCGTTGTTTTGTGGGGATTCTGATATTGATCAGCTTGTGAAAATATTTGAGTAAGTACCTCAATGTTCGTTTACTTTTATTGTGTCTATGAAAATTTGTGAAATTTTATCACCAAGAGGCCCTTTCTTAGCTTATGAAAATATTTGAGTAAGTACATTGATGTTTATTATCTGTCATCCTGTCATGGAAAAGTTGTGATATGTTTTCACCAAGAAACACTGTCTTAGCTCAAGCTGTGTGATGGTAAGGTGTCAATTGTCTGTCTTACAATTCAGATTAAACTTCGTTGGTGGCGAACTGTGGTTTCGATTTACTTGCCCATAAATGCTTCATCTTTTTTCTGCACTTAAAGGGTTCAGCGCAATACTATAGTAAGTGCTTCACATTCGTGAAGCACTTGCTATAGTCTTGCGTTGAACCCTCGACTTGTCCATATAGTAATTATTTAGCTAACTTCATGAAATTTCACTTGTTAGTACATGGGCTATTTAGGTAATAATGGACTGCTAGTTTTTTTTTTTAATTTGAGCTGACCAAAATGTAACTTTTTTTCAACCTGTTTTTTTTCATCAAAATATTTCAATCATTTTGGGAATTTTTCATCGGAAATTGGGATAATTGGCCACTTAGTTTGATTGTGAAATGGTTAGTTTTACAGTACCAAACATATAAGGAAAAGAAATCTCTGTGTGGTCCATATACATGTCCAATGTTGAAGGTGAATTCCTAGGGTCACCAAAATTTTGATAGGATGATTTTTGCGATAAGCAGCCACCTCTGTTAAGCAGCCAATTTCACCCTGTCCCTTGGGTGGCTGCTTAACGCAAGTTTGACTGTACACTGGTTACATAGTAAATTTCAGTAAAACTTCCTTGGTTCGTCAATGCTTTTGATCAAGCCGGGCAATACAGACAGTTGATTTTGCCACCCCTGATTTTCATTATGTCATAGAAATATTGTGAACATTCATTATTTTGTTCTACACTTAAAACACATGGTCCATTTCACTTGAATCATCCCGATAAAGGAGTGAATTAAAGTATTTTCATGCCAATTTTGATTGGAAGATACAACAAATAGTGATTTTTTACCAGTCAAGACTATCTTATTGTCCTAATGCTTTTGGTTTGGCAATCTTATTGTCCTAATGCTGTTGGTTTGGTAATCTTATTGTCCTAATGCTGTTGGTTTGGTAATCTTATTGTCCTAATGCTGTTGGTTTGGCAATCTTATTGTCCTAATGCTGTTGGTTTGGCAATCTTATTGTCCTAATGCTGTTGGTTTGGCAATCTTATTGTCATAATGCTGTTGGTTTGGCAATCTTATTGTCATAATGCTGTTGGTTTGGCAATCTTATTGTACTAATGCTGTTGGTTTGGCAATCTTATTTTCCTGATGCTTTTGGTTTGGCAATCTTATTGTCATAATGCTGTTGGTTTGGCAATCTTATTGTACTAATGCTGTTGGTTTGGCAATCTTATTTTCCTGATGCTGTTGGTTTGGCAATCTTATTTTCCTGATGCTTTTGGTTTGGCAATCTTATTGTCATAATGCTGTTGGTTTGGCAATCTTATTGTCATAATGCTGTTGGTTTGGCAATCTTATTGTCATAATGCTGTTGGTTTGGCAATCTTATTTTCCTGATGCTTTTGGTTTGGCAATCTTATTGTCCTAATGCTGTTGGTTTGGCAATCTTATTTTCCTGATGCTTTTGGTTTGGCAATCTTATTTTCCTGATGCTTTTGGTTTGGCAATCTTATTGTTCTAATGCTTTTGGTTTGGCAATCTTATTGTCCTAATGCTTTTGGTTTGGCAATCTTATTGTCCTAATGCTTTTGGTTTGGCAATCTTATTGTCCTAATGCTTTTGGTTTGGCAATCTCATGGTAATAATGCTTTTGGTTTGGCAATCTTATTGTCATAATGCTGTTGGTTTGGCAATCTTATTGTCCTAATGATTTTGGTTTGGCAATCTTATTGTACTAATGATTTTGGTTATGGCAATAAGAAAGCCTTGATCCAAATCCTCTCATTACAAATAATAAATGGTCATTTTCCATTGAATTCCATTGTAAACATTACATAACCATTTACTGGTTCACTCTTTCTTATTTTTTGGAATAAATAATCTAGCCTCAATGATTTTAATGGGTACAAACAACTTAGGGTAAAGCAAAGAACCATAGAAGTTAACAACAGAAATCCATCTCTTATTTGAATTTCTTTTATCTATTTTTAGAATCATGGGACGACCAATTGAATCTGATTGGCCGGAGCTTGTTTCGTTACCATGGAGCTCCTTTCAACCTTTCCCGCCCAAACCTGTGTCCAGTTATATTCCGGAAATGGACTCGACGGCCAAAGATTTATTTGAGGTTTTATTTTAATTTTGGTTAAAAAGTATTTACATGGGTTATTTCTTGCAAATCTTTAGCATGTAATACCTTAGTTTGCCACACTTGATGAATGGTGCTTTAGAAACCATTGTGATAAATTCATTTTTTTGTCACAATGGTTTTTTATCCAAGAGCTACAAAGAAATTCTTTGTTGTTTTAGGTTATTGGCTCTTTCCATGTGGATTCAATGTAATTTCAAACCACAATTGTGGTAGACTTGAACTTTTCAAATGAAGTAGTTTCCTGCCTCACTTATTGAATGCAGATAGTTCTCCCCGCCTTGACAAACCCTTATGGCCTGTTAAGCTTGGAGACTTCTTTCCACATTTATTACCGGGAGTGGTGTAAGGCAAGGCATTTTAAAGCCCTACCCTAGTAATGGTGAATCCAGGATAGCCATAACGTGTTGACAATGTGTTAATCACCATAAAAACAAATAATTACAGTGATGTCTCGTTAATCCGAACACGACCATACCAAACAAAATGTCCGGATTACTGAATCATCCAGACTAATGAAGCAGAGCATGTTCTTATACACATTAAGACATAAACGGTCTGTATGCACATGTATACTAAAACCCTTGAGCAAACGCCAAATGTTTGACCGTCCCAAATTGAAAGAGTTTGCAGACGACATTTCAAAACGTGATGAAATTCAAAAATAATCTTCTGATATGGCAGAAAACATTGTGGGAACAGGAGAAATTGCTTGTCACGAGCAATTTCTCCTTTACCCACAATTTTTTCAAATGTCGTCTGCAACAAACTGGTCAACTAATTCCGTTCCCTTACAAATTTGTTCGGATTGCGAGACATTAGGATAATCGGGGTCCGGATAAACGAGGTTTCACTGTATATATTAGCTGGATACTACAATATAACTCCAATTTGGTTGACACAACATTAAACACTCTCAAACAAACAAACCCTCAGAATAGGAATTATTTGTTGTCATCATAAGATTGATTTGATATGATGATGATGATGATGATAATGATGATGATTTTCTATCCTAATTTTCAGCATCTATTAAAGTTCAATCCACATAGAAGACTGAGTGCCCGGGAGGCGTTGAATCATGCATATTTCAAGGACCATGACATCGAAAGTGTTCGTACGACGAGTTCGTTGTCCCCGACATCCACGTCCGAGACGGATAGTACAGATGGCCGATCTGACACGCCAGTCAGTAAATGAACGTTTTTAAACGATGAAACGTCAACCAGTGCCTTAATGTAGTGATGGTGATATTTTCTGTCTGTTACAATGAAGGAGAGTCTTAGATAACCAGGGTGGCAAAATTTGAATTTGGTGTACTTGTTGGTTAATGCAAAATCTGTTTAGCACACGTCCATGCAGTGGCTGTAATGAAAATTTTCGGGACAAATTCACTTGTCCATTAAGGCTTTCAAATTTTCTCATAAGTTAACAGTTAAGTTTAATCGCTTACTTTCTCCACTGTCTAGTTTTAGACCTTGAAAGTCATGCCTCTTTTTTTAATGGTTTAAAACCATGAATTTTGATGGAGACTTTAATGAGAGGTAGCATATTGGCGGACTTGGAATTCTCATAGTTGTTCTTGGTTTTTTTATGAAACCTTTATGATCTGGGAAGCTTTGTTTGGTTTTGAGAAACTTTGCGTCACAAAAATAACTGAAATACTGTTCATGCAATAGACATATTGACAAATTATGGCTAAAAAGCCATTTATTTTGATATAACAAATGAATTGGAAATGCTTACAACAGCTCATGTTGGGCTGGGAGTTTGATTGAACAATGTACAGAAACAAAATTCAATTCAAAGTGATATTTAACCCATTACCGAACAATAACGGCATTTGACCAATTTGTTGTAGAAGACTCTGGGAAACATCATAGGAAAATGAGAAATTGCTCTTAACGAACAATTTCTCCTTTTCTCACAATGTTTTCTACCCTATCAGAAGGATGATTTCCCATTTCATCAAATTTTGAAATGTTATCTGCAAACTCTTTCAGTTTGGAAAAGTCGTAGATTTGCGTTTGGTAAAGGGTTAACAGAAACTAGCTAAAGTCTTGGCTAAAACAATTATTATAATGCTGTTGATGTCATGAGTTCATAAGTGACGAGGTTAGATGGGACCAAGAGAAAAGTTTTACTGTGATGTTCTAGTAAATATACAGTGAAGCCTCGTTTATCCGGACTCCGATAATCCGGATGTCTTGCAATCCAAATGAAATTGTTAGGGAACAGAATTATTTGAACAGTTTGTTGCAGACGACTTTTGAAAACATTGTGGGTTAAGGAGAAATTGCTCGTGATGAGCAATTTCTCCTTTTCCCACAATGTTTTCTGCCATACCAGGAGATTATTTTTGAATTTCGTCACGTTTTGAAATGTAGTCTGCAAACTCTTTCAATTTGGGAAGGTCGACAATTTGCCGTTTGCTTAAGGGTTATAAGTATACACGGGCATACAGACAGTTTATGTCTTAATGTGTATAAGAACATGCTTTGCTTCATCAGTCCGGATGATTCGGTAATCCGGACATTTTGTTGGGAACAGACGTGTTCGGATTAACGAGATATCACTGTATTGGGATTACTTTAAGAATGTTTAATTTGTTTTGTTTTGTGAACTTACATCATTACTATTGGTATGCAATGCAATTTGAGTTGATGAATTTGTAGAAGTATTTGTACATGATGAGCTGATGTTAAAGTTGTTGGATAATCTCAATATCTAGATATAAAAAAGGGAGGACAATAGTCTCTGAACACAGAAGGTCCTGGGTTTGAATACTGGGAGACGCAGGGTCCTACTACAGACTTTTGACATTTGGTGGAGTGATGGAAAAGTATCAAGGAGGCAAAATCCACAGCGATTTGCCTCAAGTTTAGGGTCTTCCTCCAACTTTATCGAGACAGGCATTGCAAAATAACTGAAATAATGTTGACAGGATGTAAAACCTTAATAAAAAAATTCATACAAGGTGGATCTGATGACTGGATTGTATTCCAGATTTGATAGATGAACTGTAAATGTCAAAATCTTCAATACCTGCCACTGGATAATAGCATTTTGACTGATAGATCAATTCTAGTTATAAAAGGGTAAATATTCATTGAATCCATTGGTTTGACCCTTTAGTACATGCAGACGACATTTTTTTTTTACTTGAAATAGACGAATTTAGAAAAGCTTTGTAAACATGTCAAAACCTTTTAGTTTTGCTGTTGTGATACATGAATAGATTGATAAAGCATTGAAGCAAAAGGAGAAATTGATTGTGACAAGCAATTTCTCCTTTTGCCACAATACTTTTTCTAAGTCGTCTGCTGCAAGACACTAAAATGTGGTGTTCGGTGGTGATGTATTAATTAAACATTATTACTCAAAATTGTTGAAATTGTGTTAAACCACTTTCAAATAAACAAGATGTGCCACAAGAACCAACGAATCAAAGATAACAAAAAGAAATGCAAAGTGGGGTAGTAGTTCTGTGATATTGCATTTTTATACCTTATAATGTCAATGATAAACTGCCATGTTTTTGTTAATATGTGTTCTTTCATTAAGCTGTTTCATTTAATGCCTTATTCATGTTCTGCCTTAGACCATTATTTCATATGTGTATTCATT
Source organism: Cerastoderma edule (assembly GCA_947846245.1). Classification (NCBI taxonomy): domain Eukaryota; kingdom Metazoa; phylum Mollusca; class Bivalvia; order Cardiida; family Cardiidae; genus Cerastoderma; species Cerastoderma edule. The sequence goes on from OX401409.1 coordinate 627,778, forward strand.
TTGAGTTTTATACCTCATTATACCTCTTTTACTGTATCTGCATTAGACATACAAAGACATTAGAAACAAATGTGACAAAAGGTTGAATTGCTCCTAATGAGCAATTCAACCTTTTGTCACAATGGTTTCTACCAAATATGTTATTTTTGTCATCTGCTGTTGCTTTGAACTTGAACCTGTCACAAATTTCTTCACAAGGAATGGGGTAAACCACTGTTTAATATATATATCATTTTAATGCAAACACGCCTCGGGAACTTTTTTTCTTGGGAAGCGAGGATTGCAAAATTTGATTTTCATTTACTTGTGTGTAATGCCAAGTTTTTCTGCACTTGTCTGTAGAATGGTTCAATGGTAAATTTCATTATAAATTTGCACGTCCGTGAAGGCTGTTGGATAAGCTTGGCGACATGGACCATTGATTTTGCTTGCCCTGGGTAGAGGCATTGACCTGTTAGATCTATGAGGAGTTATTTGTGTAATTGTTTATTGATTAGGAAATAATTGTAAAAGAAAAAGGATTATTTGCTTCAAAGGCATTGAAATTCATCTATCATTTGTAAAGGGTTAAGTAAAAACATGCCATCTTTCTTCTATAGCTCCTGACTTCATGTCTCCCCAATTTAACATGTGTATACAGCAGTTGATCAAAGAAACATTTGACAGAAGGAAAAGCTGCCCATAATAAGTAATTCTTCCCTTTATGACCATGGTTTCAAGGCAAAATCACACAGGAAATAGAGAGTTCAATGCAATACTATATTAAGTGCTTCATATTTATAGTCTTGCATTGAACCCTCGATAAGTATTTTTTCTTTTATCACCATGGTTTCAAGGCAAAATCACACAGGAAATAGAGAGTTCAATGCAATACTATATTAAGTGCTTCATATTTATAGTCTTGCATTGAACCCTCGATAAGCATTTTTTCTTTTATCACCATGGTTTCAAGGCAAAATCACACAGAAAATAGAGAGTTCAATGCAATACTATATTAAGTGCTTCATATTTATAGTCTTGCATTGAACCCTCGATAAGCATTTTTTCTTTTATCACCATGGTTTCAAGGCAAAATCACACAAGAAATAGAGAGATCAATGCAATACTATATTAAGTGCTTCATATTTATAGTCTTGCATTGAACCCTCGATAAGCATTTTTTCTTTTATCACCATGGTTTCAAGGCAAAATCACACAGAAAATAGAGAGTTCAATGCAATACTATATTAAGTGCCTCATATTTATAGTCTTGCATTGAACCCTCGATAAGCATTTTTTCTTTTATCACCATGGTTTCAAGGCAAAATCACACAGAAAATAGAGAGTTCAATGCAATACTATATTAAGTGCTTCATATTTATAGTCTTGCATTGAACCCTCGATAAGCATTTTTTCTTTTATCACCATGGTTTCAAGGCAAAATCACACAGGAAATAGAGAGATCAATGCAATACTATATTAAGTGCTTCATATTTATAGTCTTGCATTGAACCCTCGATAAGCATTTTTTCTTTTATCACCATGGTTTCAAGGCAAAATCACACAGGAAATAGAGAGTTCAATGCAATACTATATTAAGTGCTTCATATTTATGAATCACTTGCTATAGTATTGCATTGAACCCTCGAAATGTTTATTTTTTTTTACACGTTATAAGTGTCGTCTGCTGTTGCTGCTTATATCAACATCCAACAAAATCCAACATGGTAGAATTGATTAAACCTCTTACACCATTATACCTCAATATTCGTCATCGCCTTCACAAGACAAGAAACCTCTGAGACAAAATGATGAATTGCACCAAATGAGCAATTTATCCTTATGTCAGTATTTTTTTATTTTCTTTTTGCTTGCTTTTTGTTGTTGTCTGCCTTTGCTTTCAATTTTACCATTCACAATCTTCCATTAGAAGGAATGAGTCAAGATGAAAAAATATATCAATCAATTTGTTGTTGTGCCTTTCATGTCATTTTTTTCATTATCTCATTGCATGCCATTACTATGATCTGCCTTTTATAAATATGTTATGTATTGTTCTAGAATTGAATTTTCATTATATATTTTTTTTAACCTCACCAATGTTCTTCAAAATGCCCAACATTCTTAAGTTACTAGAAAAATAGAGTGAGTAAGAACTTTGTATTTTTTCTGTTCCAACAAAATTGAACCTCATTCCATGCTACATTATTTTATAACATCTACTGCAGTTGTGTATTCATAGAAACCCCTGTGACAAAATTGAAAAATTACTCTTAAGGAGTAAAGTTATCAATTTGTCACATTTATATCTTTCCATCATCATAAAGTTAATGTGAGAGTCCTGCATGGCAATTGTTTAGATGGTGGTCTTTTAACTTGAAACTCCCAGGTTTGAGTCCCATCAGTACCTCTCAGTATGTGGGAATGTCCTTGGGCAAGACACTTGGCAAGACACTTCAGAACCCTAGCCTAGTACTGGTAAATCCAGGAAAAACGTATCATAAATGAAATGTTGTTGACATGGTGTTGGACCCCAAATAAGAGAAATAAGTCAAATGTATTTTTTTCACACTTTCTAATGTTGTCATCTGCTGATGCCAATTCGAATCAGTCACAAATTCAAATAAGGGGGAAACGGGTTTAAAGAAGAGAAAGGATCTTGTTGTTTTACAGCATTGTCATGCTGTTTATGAGAAAATATACCTTCTACTCTCTTTAGAGTTTTATCTTTGGTTCGATGTCTTCCACCCTTCTTATATTGTTAAATACTTTTCTTACTTTGAACATTTTTCTGAGTTTAAAACTGTTGATAATTTGAGATAATTGTTCATTAACGAACAAAGTTAATATCAATTAATCTTCGTAACATTCAATGGCCTTTTTCGAAAGAAGACAATTAAGTATCGTGTTGTAGTTTTGCAATATGGGATTTAGGGTTTTATTTTATTTTCAACAGCAACTCTGTCATATAACCACGGCCACCGCGCTTCCTGTTTTATTTCATTTGTTTACATTGTTACCAAGCTACCTAATGTTTTTTGTGAAGTTGAATTATGTTTAATGATCTGAATGACAACACAAACAATAAGGTTGCATTTATTAATGTTTTTGTGAGGTAAATGAATTGTTTTTTACACTACCACAAATGTAAATATTTTGATACCAATGAATTGTTGAAGTAATAAAACAGAAAAATGACAAAATCAAGACTTTCCTCTTCTTTTGACCCAAGCCTCATTGATACCTCTGGTTTCGTTGGAGTTTACTTTAGCAAGACACTTCAGAGCTCTAGTCTAACATTGGTGAATCCAGGAAAACTGTTGCATAATTGAAAAACTGTTGACACAGTATTTACCCCATACAAACAAACAATCTTCCCAGTTTGCCAAACCCATTGTGGGCTTAAGTTTCGGATATCATCGATAATTAATGAGCCTGGTTTTGCAATATAAATGAAATACTGTTGATGTGATGTAAAAAACGAATTCGAACAAAACAAATATCAATTTGCAATAATTTTTCACATGATTTACAAGGCTAAGTAAGCTTGGTAAAAGCTGGAAATCCTTCTGGACTAAAACCAAAATGCTGATAGCTTTTATATATACTTCATGGGTCCTGCATAGCCTAATGATTCAGGTAGCAGTTGGCAGTCTTAACACTCAGAGGTACCAAGTTCAAGCCCCACTGGTACCTCTGGTTTTGTGGGAGTAACTCTCACAAAGACACTCCAGAGCCCTAGCATAGTACTGGTATATCCAGGAAATCTGTAACATAACTGGAAAACTGTTGACACTGTGTTAAACCACATCTAAACAAATTATGCTTGGTTAACCCTTTAACAAACTCAACATTTTTTACTGTTCAAAATGGAAAGAGTTTGCAGACGACTTTCTAAAATGTGATGAAATTGAAAGATGATCTTTTGATAGGGCAGAAACAATTTGTGTGAAAAGGAGAAATTGCTCGTTAAGAGCAATATCTCCTTTTTCTACAATGTTTTCCAGAGTCATCTGCACCAAACTGGTCAAATGCCATTATTGTTTGGTAATGGGCTTAAACCCCATGTAAACAAGCAACAAATTATACTTATTTAATGGCATCATCTAGAGGTCCTCTAAGATAGTAACAAAAAATACCCCTAGGATCACCAGTTAAAGTTGTTGTATATGAATTTATGCAAGTGAACGGGACATGATGTCCCTCTTGATTTACCTTACCTTATTTATCTTATTTGTTTTACATCGGTTTTGAAAAAAGCTTGCTTAAAGCCCCTCTCGATGACTGCTTCCTGGATACCAAACAAGTATTCAAGCCGATTCATGGTCTAGTCCTGGAAATTTTCACCTTGCCCAATGGAGATTCAAACCGGGGACCCTCGGTACAAGAGGCCGACCCTCTACCTTTGTACCAATGTTGAATAGAAATAATGACTTGTTTTCAAGGTGCTTGTTCACAGATGTCAGGGAATTTGGTTGTTCAAAATTAATTTCTTTAAAACTGCAAAACAGCTGTGCTGTTTGTTACATGAAATGCATTGAAGAATAGTCATTGGAAGCAAAATTAGATTGTTTTAAATTCTTTAAACTGTGTATACAGTGAATTAACATGTATTTTAATCTAAAAGCATGACATTTCTTTGCAGATTTAACCCATATAAACTGTACATACTTAGACAAATTGATGCAACCTGAATTAATGATGTTTTAAATAGCTTCTTCTAATTGTATATCAAACAGCATTACAAAAACCGTATGGTTTCAATGACTTATCATTTTGACTTCAAAAATGTTCTCTTTTGTGAACAAACGCCTTTAACTCTAAGATGAGTAGAAAAACTAGCACTAACAATTCATCTTCAAAAGATAATTACAACTATTAAAGATGAATTATAAGAAGTAAGAAATAACATTTTAACATCGTTTGCTCTTAACCTAACATCTATGCTCTTATTTGTTCTTTGTTATGAAATAATTGTATTTTATGGATATTGCTATAAACTGTAATTGTTTTTGCAATGTAAGACAATGTAATGTTAAACCTTTATACTTTTATACAAACCATTGTCTGTGTCAACTATTCATGAAACATAAAACATACTATGTACATGTAAATTTGAGTGATGTTTATTTGAATGGAAATAAAGAATAAAATATACCTTAGGGTGTTGTCATAATTGGATTCCGCATTGTTTTAAAGTGACTTTGAAAAACAATTCAGAAAAAGAAGCCTTCTTGGTAATATTATACCATCTTTTATACATTGTACATCATGACCTACTTGTTTTGATGAATTCTGATCACAACTGTACAAGAAACATCAGCAGTTCCCTGTGTTAATTAAAGGGAAGTAATTCACTTAACCTGTTGCAAAGATTTATTTGATTTATATATATTCTCTAGACAATGGTTACAGGGGAGGAAGTCTGTTTAACTCGCGCCACTAATCAAACCTGTGGGCTGTTAGACTTGAAGCTTCCCTGGTGCTCATATGACACATTGATGTGTTGTACCACCCTCACAATCTCTAACAGACTGTTGTTTCCTCACATATAATCATTATGTTGGGAAGGACAATGACTCTGTATGTGAGATTGCCAACATCCATGTTCGTCCAGGACAAGGTTATGTTGGATTTTCATTCAATAATGTACAAATATGATATTAGGGGAGACTATATTACACCAAACTAGAAGATATCTTTATTTCCTACAATATTTGTTTTTTTCTCAAATATATACATTTTTTCATTTCTATCAATACCAAAGGAGTTTCTTTTTCCCCTTAGGCAATTTCATCAAAGACACTTGGAATGGCCAACATTTTTTTTTTTTTTTCAACAAATCTATTTAAGACACTTGGGTATCAGGTTTCGCTTTGGTCCTCAAACGCCCATCACACCACCCCCACCCCCACCCTTTTTGGCTTTTATTTTATAAACTTCTTATGAAAGCATACATTGGGGAATGGAATTTGAATACTCTTCTAAGTCATAAAACGTTTATATTTCATGTCTCTACAACTGCAAGTAACGTTTTCTATGACAATCAAGAAGTTTTACAACCATAAACACTATCATAAGTCTTTCAAATCAAATTACTTCAAAAAAGAATTCTTAAAGGGAGGGAATAAATAAAAAAAAAATGAAAGCAGGAGGGCATAACATTACTCACGTAATCTATTTATAATCAGTAACCCTTTAATTTAACATGAACACCACACAGCACTACAACAGGTAAAAGCAGGGTTCAGGACGTTGGCTGGTTTTGGACCAATTTTGTAGCTGAGCCGTTTTCTTACATTAACACGGGTCAAAAGCATCATTCCACAGTAACGGAAACAGAAATAAAACAGTCAAGATACAATAATGTTTCAGAATGACACTTTATTAATTCATCTATGCAATGTGTTGAAATTCATGAGTATGCATTAACAAGCTATTCCATTATTATCTTATCTACAAACAAAAATGACATTTCACCACTTTGTTGCAGACGACTTTGGAAAACATTGTGGGAAAAGGGGAAATTGCTCTTAACAAGCAATTTCTCTTACCACAATGTTTTCTGCCCCTTTAGAAGATTATTTTCCAATTTCATCACATTTTGAAATGTCGTCTGCAAACTCTTTGAATTTGGGACAGTTGAAAGTTTGGCATTTGGTAAAGGGTTAAAGGAGTAAGAGATATATATAAACTTAAATTCTAGGCAAGTGCAGCAAAAAGCTATAGAAACTTTCATGACAAGAGAAAAGATATACCTGTAAAAGAAGTATTTCACTTCCGTCAAAATATTTTCAAAGTCTGTGTGCATGAAAAAGCAGACAGTGCTTTCAGTGCTTTGAAATTGCAGGTTGAGGAAAAAAACCTGAATTATATCAGTGACTTTAACCCTTATAGTGCAGAACCGACTTCATGCTTATGCAAACAGGTAAGATCTAGGCCAGCCACCAAGTAAATTGGCAGCTGGCTCGGATCTAACCTGTTTGCTACTCTTGAGTATCTATCCTTATCAAAATGAAACAGATATTTAAGGTTTTGGAAAGCAGACGACACAAAAATCTATTTTTAGAAAATGATCAAGCATTCTAAGGGTTAACCAGCACTATCAACCCATTCCCCCATATGGGAATTTGAAACTGGTCCAAATTGAAAACAATACCAGATGAGAAAAAGAAAGTGAAAAAATCCATTTTCTATGTCATTCCAGTAAGAAACCGTTTTGTCAAAAGGAATAATTGCTCATAAGCAGCAATTCTATTTTTGTCAAACTGATTTGTTTAGTCTTCTGCAACAGAAGAAAGCATCAAAGTAAGAAGTTTTGGGATAGAAACCATTGGGACAAATAGATAAATTGCTCCAAATGAGCATTTAATCTCATGTTATGCTGATTCCTTAATTCTTCTTTCTTAGATGTATCAATGTAAGCATATCTAAGATAGAAATCATTGTGAGAAATAGACAAGTTGCTTCAATTAAGCACTTACAGTCTAACTTGTGTTAAGCTGCCACCCTTTTAAGCAGCCAAACTGCCTTAAACAGCCACTACAGAAAGTCCCATTGTTAGATTTACAGTGTACATCAATTTGTGTTAAGCAGCCAACCTGTCTTAAGCAGCCAATTTACTGTCCCATAGGCTGGCCTCTAAACACAAGTTTGACTGTACTTCTTTGTTACATTAGTTGCTAAAGCCTTCTTCCAAGAAAGTATAAATTTAAGCAAATCAAAGACAGAAAGCCTTGTGGCAAAAAGGATGAATTGCTGCAAATGAGCAATCAATCCTTTGTTAGACTGGTTTCTCAAGTTTTATTTTGCAGATCCTTCAAAGCAAAAATTAGCTCTTTACCAATAGCCAAATTTTTGACTGCCCTAAATTCAAAGAGTTTGCAGACGACATTTCAAAATGTGATGAAATTGAAAAATAATCTTCCAATAGGGCAGAAAACATTGTGGGAAAAGGAGAAATTGCTTGTTAAGAGCAATTTCCCCTCTTCCCACAATGTTTTCCGAAGTCGTCTGCAACAAACTGGTCAAATGTTATTATTGTTTGGTAATGGTTTAAGGGAGTAAGGAGTTTACTTGACAAATTCAAATTAACACATTTATAGAACATTGATAGCTTTATTGACCATTCCAAATTGAAAGTTTTACAACAGAATTCCTTTAGCAGGACTATTTACAATAAGATACTAATTTGTACGGTGTTTAACAACGTCATAACAACAATTGTTCATAATGTAACAGCTTTCCTGGATCCACCACTTCTAGCCTAGGGCTCTGAAGTGACTTGCCAAAGATCACTCCCACGAAACCAGAGGTGTGGTTGGGGATTGAACCTCGGTATCCCGAGTTTTATGTCCACCAATGTGATACTACAGCCAGAGGCATTAACATTTAGTTTGTAAACAATTTCATGAGAACTTTGCAAGTGGGAGAGCAGAAAAGCCCTAGATGTCCTGGGTACTGTTTTACTAAATAGTTTACCCTTAAGATTTGCATAAGTCTAAAACTACAATTCTTCTTATTTCAATATAAGGCGAAGCAATATTGCAAAGTAACACATCATTGGAATCGTCTCTCCGAGATGCTTCCAATGATGTGTCACATTGCAATATTTCACTTTCATTGAAAATACTATCCATGTGTATCAGTTATGACTTACGCAAATATTTTCCTTCAGTTGTTTAGTAAAACGGTAACCTGATATTGAACTTAAAAAAAGAAAATATGGATGGTTCAGTACAATACTATATTAGTGCTTCATTTTTTTGAAGCACTAATATAGTATTGCATTGAAACCTCAAGATAATAATGGCAACAAATATTTCACACAAAGTTTGATTAGGATTTTGAAGAGTTCTCCATGAATTAGAGAGCGAAATTTTTTTTATGACAGACAGACAAACAAAAATATCTTCTTTGTATAAAATATCAGGGCTAATGTATAAAGTTATATAATACAAGACATTTAAATGCTTCAAAACAATATTTATAGCTGTTTGGTAAAGATATAGCAAATCTAGACAAAGAATATGAAAAGGTTTGACATTCTAATCACATTACAGCTTAAACAAGTCTTTTCTAATATCAATGATATTCTGTTTGAGATTAGACAAATATTTTCAAACATTCTGTTGGGATTAAACAAGTCTTTTCTATTACCAACAATATTCCCTTTGAGGTTAAACAAGACTTTTCCGTTTGAGGTTAAACAAGTCTTTTCTGTTATCACTGGTATTCTGTTTGATGTTAAGCAAGCCTTTTTCAAATATCAATAATGTTCTGTTTGAGGTTTAACAAGTCTTATATCAACAAAATTCTGTTTGAGGTTAAACAATTATTTTCTAACATCAACAATATTCTGCTTGATGTTATACAATCATTTTCTTATATCAACAATATTCAGTTTGAGGTTAAACAAGTTGATTCTATTACAGAATGGGTTGCATAAATAATCAGAATTGCTAATATGCTAATCATCGTCATCCGACTCTATCATGTTTCGCTTCTGTAAAGCCTTTCTCAGGGGTACGTGATCATCGAGGTCAGAGTCAGAATCCACGCCCTGTGTGTACATAGTGGCTGGAAATGTGTCTGAAAAATAGAAAACCGAAATATCAATAATTGTTAACAATTGTATCACATGAACAGATTTATATTTCGAGGGTTCAATGCAAGACTATAGTAAGTGCTTCACAAACATGAAGCACTTACTATAGTAATGCATTGAACCCTCGATTTATCCTGTCACCAATGCAATTTACAGACCGATAACAGGGTGCCCTATAACCTTTTTGATATCCATCACTAGATCATGTGATCACTTCGCGCATCTGTCAGTATTAATTTTCTGTTTGGTTTCACTTTTTTCAAGTTTACTTTAATTATTCGATTCACCTTTGGCTGACCAGATAATATTCCTACGCCTTGCCAGATAATAAAAATTCTGCTCCACGACACCAACCATCTTTTTCCTATTTAGCCATGCCTCAATAGCTCAGGTGTTAACCCCTTACTACACAATAATATTTACTGCAGAAGACTTCAGAATCAAAACTATTGTGACATAGGATACCCTGCTAATTATAAGTAATTAGTCCATCAAAACAGCATTCTGTTAGTCAGACATAAGACTACAGTTCGAGGGTTCAGTGCAATACTATAGTAAGTGCTTCATGTTTATGAAGCACTTACTAAAGTATTGCACTGAACCCTCGGACAGCTCATAGAAATGATAATCAGTGTGGCCTTGTAGTTAAGGTGTAGGACATATGACATGGGAATTCCCTCACCAACAGGACTGAAAATTCTAGTCTAATTGTCTCTGGGCAAGGCAGAACAGAGCCCTGCTTAGTACTGGTAAAATCCAGGATACCCGTAAAATAACAGAAAATGCTTGTTAACATGGCTTTAAACCCCATACAAACAAAGCACTTCAACCGCTAGGCCATATAGGACTGTACTGTAGATCAGAACAAAGATTCAAACCAACACCTACCCTGTTTAACAGACTCTTCCTCGTCGCTATCGACGATTCTCGCCTTTTTTGTCGGCTGATCCGTGTCCTTGTCGTCTGCCTCACTGGGTGACCTTGACCTTTTGTTTGACTGGTTCTCTGCTGCATTTTCCTCATCTGACTGGTTCTCTGTTTCTGATTTGCCTCGTTTTCTCAGACCTGTTGAGAAATTAAGAATGGGGGAAATGTGGATTTTTTTTAAAAAATGGCTTCCGATTTACCATGTTATAAATTAAGAATAAATCTGATGTGGTATATAAAAAACAAAAAATAAAAAAAAATAAACCTTGGCAACAACTGGTATGAAATAAGTCCCCTAAAACAGTAATTTTATTTCTTTATAGATAAAAAGAAAGAGCTGCTGTATGAATTCTTTCAGTAGTGCTTGGTTGAAGTATTAATCAATTAGGAAAAACTATCACTTGCTGCATTGCTGTTTTCGTAATACATTTGGGCTGTAGAAAAATGATATTTATTATATAGGGTTTAACATCAAGTCAAAACCTCTACAGCCAACTGACAGCTTTCAAAAGATTCACATGTCTTGCAGAAGGAAACCTCTACAAAACCTGTGATGCTGGGGTGTTGATTGAACCCTCTTCCTCAAACTTTCAAGTGCCTCAACTTAACCATTGTTCCACTGGAGTAACAAGACTACCCATCATGAAATTTCAATCCAACTTTACCCTGATTTTAACTCATAAGAGGCTTTGTGAGTTCAAGTTCATTACTCAAACCACATAGCCCAAAATGTAGCCCTGAATCAGGGATCCTCAAGTCTACCACCCAAATCACAGCATCCTAAAGGAACACACGAAAAAAATGAAACGATTAAGACATAGAGGATAATCAACTCCTTTTGTTTGATATCAAAAATATGTCACGAGAATGGGTTGTTATCAGGTTGAAAAAAAAATAATCTACGTGATAACAACCCATTCAAGTGACATACATTGTATTTTTGATATCAATCAAATGAAGTTGATTATTCTATTTATTTTATTCCACTATATAAAATCTATTTACCCAATTTTCTCCATAAATGCCAAATGGAATATTAAATGGGAGGAGCGAAGCAGTTAACCATGCCCTTGATGTCATTCACGCATATAGATATATTCGAGACTACACACTTCTTAGTGTTGTGTGCAATCGCGTGCTCATGACTTTTAAGCAAAGGAATGGTTAAAAAAACTAGTTCCGTCAATACTACTGATATCGTCACTAGTGATGATATGACTTTTTGATATCATCTCTTGTGACGATATATTCATATATCCACTGTGACAAAATTGAAAAATAATACACTAAGAAATCCCAATGGGAATATAATAAAACTAAATACCTGTTTCTGTATCGCTATCCTCACTGCTGCTTGAAAGGAAGAGGAGGGGCTTACTTTCCGACTGCTCATCAACATCTGAATCATCCAATGGCCTGCTAGCTCCGCCCCCATTCTCTGATTGGCCACTCCCTCCATTCTGTGATGGCCTATCATCTTCAACTTGGGATGGCCCATCAGCATCATTATGCGAAGAGGTGTGGCCAGAGATAGACTGTTCTCCTCCTGCTTGTGTGTTTGTTAGAGATCGCAGGGAGTTAAGTGTGACATTATCATCGCTGTCACTGTGGAATAAAAATGAAATAATGAATGAATGGTGTTTTAAGGCGCATCAAAAGCTAAGGTCATTTAGCAAAAATGAGATAAAAAATAATAAAAAAAATTATATTTTGATGATATTTGGTTTGCCAGGACAAACTCCTGGTTTCAATCAGAATGCAGTCCCTCCCTATCTTTTGAATTTTTCACATAGATATGAGCAAATTATTCCTTTTCAAATAATTATTTCTACTATGATATTTAGAATTCCGTTTCTAATGAAGAGTTTACTAATGTTAACTGACTTCTTTCCTTTTTCTTTACTTTTCTTTCCTGTCCCTTTTCTTCCTTTGGCTATCAAGCTAATTTCTTTCTTACCATCATTTTTTAATGCCTAGGATCAAGTTTCAAGTTTTTTCAAGTTTTATTTCAAAATACATAAGACAAAGTGTCTATCATGTAAATGCATATACATTACAAAAAATACAATGTTCCTGGTCAATGGAAAATACATTGGAATATGAGGAAAGAAAGGTGAGAAAAGGAAGAGAGGGGAGTACTTATCAGAAGATTATTGGTAAAGGGTTAAGAAAACATATACCAGTATATTCTTACCTGTCAGAATCAACAAACTTCTTCACCCGACGTTTTTTCTTCCCTGACGAACCTTTATCATGATTAACACTATCATTACCACTATCAGCCGGTACCTGGCTGTCGACTGTGCTGTCTTCTACAGCATCACTAGCTGGCTCCCTCTTCCTGTTCCTGTATATTGAATTATTTTTCATTTCATATAAACTTATTCAATTTATCTTGATGAACAAATATGTTAATGGTGAAAATTGACATGAAAAGCTTACAAATTGTGAGTACTGGTTAAGTCTGTAGGAAGCAGTCATCGATAGTGAATTTAATAAGCTTCAACCTTTGGTCACAATCAAAGTTTAAACTTACTTTTACACTGAACCTTTGATATATAGTCTAGTTTTATTCAACAATAAAATTTAAATAAGCACTTTAATCTTTTTAAGCCAATGATTTTGTTTGTTTATTTATATGAGGTGAAATGCCAAGTCAACAATTTTTCAGATATATTTCAGCTTTCCTGGATCCACCACTAGGTGCAAGCTCTGAATAGTCTACCAAAAGGACATTTCAACAAAGCAAGTAAAACTACAGGGGATTGAAATGAGTTAATGCTTAATTCTTATCAATTGAGAGAAGTTAAACAAGTAAAAAAGTTTTTACTTACACAAAAAAAAAAACCACCCAACATTTACCTCTTATTCTTTTTAGCCTCAGTTTTCTTCTTAATCAAATCTTGTAATGCCGAGAGCTTTGCGGCATTCTTTCTAGATGTGGAGGGCTTAGAAGGTTCCTTTTTCTTCTTCTCCTTTCTTTTCTTCTTGGCTTTTGGTTTGGCCGTTTTCATTTTGATCTGGTTTGCGTTAACTGGTTCATCATTCTCATCTAGGGAAAGTCCATCGGCAATATTTTTTAATTCGGAGACTGTTAAATCTGCTGGTATCCTCCAAAATGCCTCCTGTAAACAATGTTAAACAATGTGTTTCAATGCAAGTTTCTATAATTCTTGGATGTTATCGAAGTCAATGCAACTATTGGGGCATTATACCCCATCATGCAAAGGCTCAGATCAAATAGATCAAAAGGGCATCACCAACAAGAGGAAGGTCTTGCAGTTACCAAACACTCCTTTATTTTCTTTTTCTGTACTTAGAGTACATAAATATGAATGATTTTGTAAAGAATATGTAAAAAATCTAAACAAACATACCTAAAATACATAAAAAATACTGTTTATGTATTTATTAATAATCTTATCTATATATTAATATATATAGTGAAGGAAAGAAAGTAGGACAAAAGAAGACTTATAAAGGTTGGCATTATAAGTGTCAACGCATATGGAAGTATATCCAGTAAAAAACAAAAGCTTTGTCGTAAATACCTGTTCATTAGCAGGGGGTGATATTCCGATTGCCGTAAGAAAAGACAAGAACACATTGTCCTCCATAGCCGTCTCATTCTCCTCTGTCAGCGGAACTAATGGAACTGCGACAGCAACTTCTGGAGTTTGATAATAAGAAGATGAAAGGAAGTAAAGGCGGATAGACAATAAACGTCATTTAGCAAGTATTATGATAATGTAGATAAAAGTATATAGAATTATTAACGGGTTAAAATATCTTGTGTGCATGGAAAAAGAGATAAAAATATGTAAGTTTAAACCCATTTATTTTAAAGTGAATGTGACAGAATCTTGAAGCTTATTAAATTCACTCTCCATGACTGCTTCCTGGACACTGCACCAGTATTTACGCCGATTTGTGGGGTAGCCCCAGCAATTTTCACTTCGTCTGACGGGAATTCAAACCCGGGACCCTCTGTGCAAGAGGCTGATGCTCTACCACTGTCGCCCACTTGAATATTTAAAAAAGTTTATCAGAAATAAATAATTTGCAAAGAGTGATCTCTAATATCATACGAGTCCTCCAAATGAGTAAGAAATCACAGTTTGTTGTATTGTCCAATTCTTTTAAGTAAACTACACAAGCTTTTATACCTTCCTCTTCCCTATCCCCGGCAGTCCTATTCAGTACACGCTGTATCCAGGCTATCTGTTCTTTGTATCCTGGGGAAAAGATCAAACAGTTAGCCTATTACACATTTATGTTAGTTTAATCATATTTTATTGCATTCATTCTACATGAGTTACAAGACATATTTACAACAAACATAAATACAGTCGAGCCTCATTTATCTGAACACTTTCGTTCCCAGGAGTAAAGTTCGTATTAACGAATAATCCGGAATAAACAATCGGCGAGTTTCCAGTGAAATGTATACCTATACACCGTTTTTCATAATAATTACTATGAAGTAAAAAAAACGTAACAGTTGAAAATGATTGCCAGACATTGTCTCCTGATCGCTGTCAATGCAGCAAGTTAACACCTTTTACAAACTCAAGTTTCTGCACGCGACGATAATTACAATTAGGTTAGACCAGTTAACTGACTAAATGACCAATTTACAATCAACACCTTTCACTACACTACACTTGGTGACATTTTATGATCAAGCATACATGCGAATTTGCCAAAGGTGTGAATGTTGGATTACCGTATCATCAATAAACGTAGGTAACCGCAAAATAAAATCATTATGCTGGTTTCCGGATTAGTGGTGCGCATTAACTATTAGAAGTTAGACTTGGTTCCCGACTTTTATTGTCCGGAGCCGGAACGCAGATTTTCCGGATTAAACAGTGGAATTAATGAAAGGAAAGGACCGGTCCCTACAAATTCTGTTCGGATGGTGAATAATACGGATTAACGACGTTCGCACTATTGAGGCTCGACTATACATGTATTTAAAGAAGACATGAAAAGATCAAACAGTTAGCCTCTTCCTCATTTATATTAAGAACAATTAAAGTCAACCTATTACATACTGTTATCATTATCACATATAGTACCTAAGATAAGGGCATAACAGTATCTTGCTTAATGCTTAAATTCCTTTTTTAAGAGTTGGGAGTTTAATCCTTTGTTCATTAAGTACAGTGATGCCTCGTTAATCCGAACATATCCGTTCCAACAAAATATCCGGATGACCGCATCATCCGGAATAATGAAGGAGAGCATGTTCTTATACACATTAAAACATAAACGGTCTGTATGCACGTGTATACTCATAACCCTTTAGCAAACGCAAAATCGTCGACCGTCCCAAATTGAAAGAGTTTGCAGACGACATATCAAAACGTGATGAAATTCAAAGATAATCTTCTGATATGGCAGAAAACATTGTGGGAAAAGGAGAAATTGCTCGTCACGAGCAATTTCTCCTTTACCCACAATGTTTTCAAAAGTCGTCTGCAACAAACTGTTCAAATAATTCCGTTCCCTTACAATTTCGTTCGGATCGCAAGACATCCAGATAATCAGGGTCCGGATAAACGAGGCATCACTGTACTGCATAGTTATGATGATATCATAGACTAAAGCCTGTATCATTTTCAAGAGGGATTTAATGCACACATCAACATGGCTTTCCTGGATATCACTAGTACTAAGCAGAGCTCTGCATTGTCTTGCCCAACGACACTTCCAACCAAAAATCCCTGTGCCGCTGGTGAAGATTGAGCCCAGAAACCCAGTGCGCCACAAGTCTTACACCTTTACGCATAAGCCACATTAAGTCATAAGTATTGTAGTCATGAGTAAAATTACGAGTGATTGCAACTCAGAGGAAGATGTGAATGCCAGATTGTCTAAAGCAAGAGGAGCCTTTGCAGCCCTACGGAACATTTGGAAATCTCCAAAACTCTCCTTCACTACCAAGTTACGGATCTTCAAGACCAATGTCCTTGCTGTAGTGCTTTATAACTGTCAATGCGCCTTAAAACACCATTCATTCATTGTAGTGCTTTATGGATCTGAGTCCTGGAAAGTCACAAAGTCCATTTGTCACAAGCTGGATGTCTTTCAGAGAAGGTGCCTTGGACGGATTCTCCGAATCTTCTGGCCAAACACAATCACCAATGCAGACCTCCATAGTAGAACAGGCACAACTCCTCTTTCCATGGAGATCAAACAAAGAAGATGGCGCTGGATTGGCCATGTACATAGAATGGAAGAGTCAGCTATTCCAAGAGTCGCCCTTAGATGGACACCTATTGGTCAACGACCAAGAGGCAGGCCCAAAGTAACCTGGCGTAGATCAGTTGAGAAGGAGATGAGGAAAGAAAATTGGAGCTGAGGTCAAGTTCAGACATGGGCGAGGGACCGACTACATTGGCGAACTTTGGTTAAGGCCTTATATATGCGCAAATCAGCGCGATGAGGACTAGATAGATTGTAGTCATGAAAATATCAAATAAAGTTTGCATCAAATTCAAAGGTTTAGTCATTACCTTTTTGTACGATATTCTTAATGACATCAGCCATTGTTTTCTCTGTGTTATCGGAGTTTTTATCTCTGTCAACTTCCGCATCCCCTTCACTACCACTGTCAGTCGATTTAGCCTCACTTTCATTCCCGTCGGAATCTGGCGGAACTTCGTCTTCATCGTCTGACCTCAATTCCTGTAGTTCTTCGCCTGTATGTTAAACAAAATCTTAAAGGAACTATCAAACAGATTGAGATTATTTGTTTTTTTGTTAAAAAATAAAATGTCTTCTACCAATAAAATGATGTCACACATCTACTAAGTTAATATTTAATTTGTGTTTCTTGTTGTTTATAGCGATATTTTTTCCGATATGGGCAAGTCAAAAGAAATAGAACCATTTATTAAGTTAATATCTAATTTGTGTTTCTTGTTGTTTATAGCAATGGTTTTATTTTCAATAAGGGCAAGTCCAAAGGAATACAACCATGAGCATCCCGTGAGAAAGCTAGATCCGACTCTCTTGTGATATACAGTTCAGTATATTTATATTGGGGTTAACACTTTGATAAACAATAATCCAGTTATGTTATTGCTGTTCAATTATGTTATAACTCTCCTGAATTCATAAAAACTTGACTATGGCTTTGATGTGTCTTGCTACACCAACGAAACCAGAGGTACCACATGGGCTCAAACCTGCGACCCCCAAGTTCATCAATTTCCACTTAACATCATAAAAATGTAATTTTGTCGTCTGCTGATGCTTTCAATTTGGACCATTCAAATGTTTTAAATTGCCTGCACAATGTGACTCCAGAAACAATTGTGACAAAAGAAGAAATTGCTCAACATGAGCAATTTCTTCTTTTGTCACAATTGTTCTCAACATGAGCAATTTCTTCTTTTGTCACAATTGTTCTCAACATGTGCAATTTCTTCTTTTGTCACAATTGTTCTCAACATGAGCAATTTCTTCTTTTGTCACATTGTTCTCAATATGAGCAATTTCTTCTTTTGTCACATTTGTTCTCAACATGAGCAATTTCTTCTTTTGTCACATTTGTTCTCAACATGAGCAATTTCTTCTTTTGTCACAATTGTTCTCAACATGAGCAATTTCTTCTTTTGTCACAATTGTTCTCAACATGAGCAATTTCTTCTTTTGTCACAATTGTTCTCAATATGAGCAATTTCTTCTTTTATCACAATTGTTTCTTTTGCGTATATTTTAAAGTCAAATTTTCATAATTTATCATTCTTGTCTGCTGTTGCTTTCCATTTGGACCAGTCCAAAATACCCAGATGGGACGCAACGGCTGTTTAAAGGATCAAACCTACCTTCGCTACCGGAACTCCCGCGCCTTCTCCTGGACCTTGATGTGCCAGATTTCCCGCTGCGCCGTTTATACAGATCCTTCCGATCATCCACAAGCTCCATGCTCACTATCTTCTTCATCACGGTCTGACGACTTCGCTTCTTACACATCTCTCCAATAATAGATCCAACCGGATCTGGTAATCAGAATTAATTAATCAGATATGGTTTTCTTGTTTTAAATTTTCCCTTAAGCCAAGTTTTCCTTGCTCCACCAGTACTAGGCTAGGGCTCTGAAGGGACTTGCCAAAGATCACTCTCATGAAACCAGAGGTGTGGTTCAAATTTTGTGTGACAGCGAAATTACTAAAAATGGTGTCATAACGCAATAGTAAAACAAAAATACCAGACTTACAGGTAGAAAGTTACACACGTTTGTTAAAGCAAAAACGACCGAAATGGTTGTTAAAATACAGTAACAAAAAAAAAATGGAAAAATACCCAACTAGTCTTCCATTTGAGTGTTTAGGCAAAAAATAGTTGAAAACACAAAAACAAAAATTACCTGGGTCCTCTTTGAATTTATCAAACAATTCTCGAAGTTCAAGTTCATCTTCTTCTCTCCAGGCTTTTACAGCGCTGCAATTAAAGAGGTTAACTTAATTTATGATATTAATTAATAAACTCAATTAATGAGGTTAAGGTTATCTTGTGATCAAGCAAATCAAATGAACCATGGATTTTTAAATCTATTTTTACTTGTTCATAAACTCAAAATCCTTATCTGCACTTTTCCGTATGAAGGTTATGTAGTAAATATCAGTAAAAATTCACCATTGAATTATTAATCGTTTTTAGGCTTATCTCCCTTTTTCCACTTCATGTGTTTGGATTATCTGTCTGCTTTTAATTTTTGGCATGTTAAAAGATATGATATACAGAACAATGAGAATATTCCATCTCTTGCATCTGTAAAGATAATGCATTGTTTATTACCTCACCCATCATGAAGTTTGCTTTGGTCTTATAATACATTAAAATGTTAATGAAACTTTGGGTCTCTTAAAGTCTGAATATTTCCATCTTATACTTAGTTTTCAAAATGCCTAATGAGAGTTCTCCTACCCTAAGAGTCTCTAAAAGTCTCAATATTTCCATCTTGTACTTAGATTTCAAAATGCCTAATGAGAGTTCTCCTACCCTTAGAGTCTCTAAAAGTCTCAATATTTCCATCTTATACTTAGTTTTCAAAATGCCTAATGAGAGTTCTCCTACCCTAAGAGTCTCTGAAAGTCTCAATATTTTCATCTTATACTTAGTTTTCAAAATGCCTAATGAGAGTTCTCCTACCCTAAGAGTCTCTGAAAGTCTCAATATTTCCATCTTTTACTTAGATTTCAAAATGCCTGAATAGACTTCTCCTATCCTTAGAGTCTCTAAAAGTCTCAATATTTCAATCTTATACTTAGATTTCAAAATGCCTGAAGACTTCTTCTACCGTAAGAGTTTTTAATAGTCTTCATATATCCATCTTAAACTTATATGCCTGACTTCTCCTACCCTTTGGGTTTCTTCAAATCTTTAGCGCTGGTGATGAGTTCCTGACGTTTAAGCTCTCGAATAATCTGGCCGCGAGTTTTATTTGGGTCTGTTATGTTTTCCATTATGCAGTCAACAATATCTTTATCATCTGTAAGATAAAAGTTGTTATCTTTGTTGGGTCTTCAAAAAAGTAAATGTAAATGTTAAACTGGTTCCCCACTGTCTACTGGCTCCACTATGTTCCACAATAGAGACAATGAGCAACAAACAAATTCTGAGCAATTTGATTGGTCAGAATGCAACATTTCAAAATAACAACAAGAAGGACACGTCCGATTCCCCTGAATCATTGCTTTTCAATTTTGAAGCAGGCAGCCCTTAATCAGACAATTATTCACTGATTTGTATCAAATGCTTGTAAAAATTTCAATTTCAAATCATTTTAGACAATATTTCTGTGAAGGAACCTTTTTACCATGGCCAATCATTCTTATGAACGGACAAATGTTCATCTCTAAGGACAGTATGCTGTTTTCCTTCCTTCTGTTACCAGCCAGGTTTCTGCCAAGTAGATTTGTACCGTACTGGACTCTACATTCAATAGATGAGAGACCGGTTCCCAGTCTAATGTAAAGATAGGGTTTATAGTTTATTTCTACGCCACAGGCGACTTTACAATTACCTCCCCGATCACTGGGTGGTAAACAAGCCATTAACTTTTAGCACAAATGCAGCCCCTGCAAATTGTTTTATAAATTCCCTCACAGGTACCCATTTATACACCTGGTTGGAGAGGAGCAATGTGGGATGCTCAGAAAAACTCCGATGATCTGGCTGGGATTCGAACCAAGAACCCCCTGATCCCGAAGCCAACATCCTAAAACTGGACCACAGTTCCTACATCATTCCAGCCTCCAATTATGCCATTATGTTTTTTGTTACAAAAATCATTAAACATAAATTAACTCCAATAAGATAAAAGAGCTACGCAAACCTGAATC
This sequence comes from Cerastoderma edule, assembly GCA_947846245.1. Classification (NCBI taxonomy): domain Eukaryota; kingdom Metazoa; phylum Mollusca; class Bivalvia; order Cardiida; family Cardiidae; genus Cerastoderma; species Cerastoderma edule. The sequence continues at coordinate 648,649 of OX401409.1, forward strand.
TTGTTCCTGATATTCCTCAAACAGCCTACGCACCTCCATCTCCGCTTGTTCATCCCACAGCACTTTCCCTTTGCTATGTAATTGTAATAAAGACAACTTTTCTTTTATATGGCGTTTAACCCATTACCACATGCCAAATTTTTAACAGTCCCAAATTGAAAGAGTTTGCAGACGACATTTCAAAATGTGATGAAATTGAAAAATACTCTTCTGATAGGGCAGATAACACTGTGGGAAAAGGAGAAAGAAACCATAGGTGTTGATGGGGTTCGAACCTGGGACCCCTAAGTTCTAAGTCGGCCATCTTCACCACTGGGCCACACAGGATCCTTGCTGGCATAAATAAACCATCTTCTAATATAGTTGTAACAAACACATGGATAGAAAAAAGAAAATAGCATTACAACTTGAGATCCAATTCCAGGTATACAACTGTGTGTACCGATTAGAAACCAATTCCTGCTATTTATCTATATACAATGTTTACATGGGTTTTACATAACATCAACATTAATTCAGATATGTTGCGACACAGAATAATGAAAGCTGAAGACCTGAAGTGCTGGCTAAGCCAAGAGCATTCCATAAGTCAGTCGAGACTACCTCATTAAAATCCAAATGCCCTCACCAAGATTTGAACCCACACAGACAGGGCTATGCGATTTCAAATTCTGTACTATAACCACTAGGCAACAGAGGCCCCTATATCTAGCTACAGTGAAGCCTCCTTTATCCTGACCCCGATTATCCGGATGTCTCGCAATCCGAACGAAATTGTAAGGGAACAGAACTATTTGACCGGTTTGTTGCAGACGACTTTTGAAAACATTGTGGGTAAAGGAGAAATTGCTCGTGACGAGCAATTTCTCCTTTTCCCACAATGTTTTCTGCCATATCAGAAGATTATCTTTGAATTGCATCACGTTTTGATATGTCGTCTGCAAACTCTTTCAATTTGGGACGGTCGACAATTTGGCGTTTGCTAAAGGGTTATAAGTATACACATGCATACAGACTGTTTATGTCTTACTGTGTATAAGAACATGCTCTGCTTCATTAGTCCGGATGATTCGGTAAACCGGACATTTTGTTGGGAACGGATATGTTCGGATTAACGCGACATCACTGTATATAAATTAAATGAGTTACTATCTTTAAACATTTACAGCCATATCACATTGAAAACAGCGGTAATTGTTTCTGATCAGCGATATTAAGCAATGTTGAGCCGATAAGTACTTGGATGGGTGACCACCTCAGAATACCAGATGCTGTAGACTTACCATTTGTAGAGGACAGTGGTCCAAGGGAAGAGTGTTTGCATTGGGACACGAGGGTCGTGGGTTTGAATCCAGTGAGTAGCAAGTTTCCCATATGACGAATCATTAATCCATTCTTTGCCAGTACTGGTTATGTTACCCGGAAGCAGGATTGAAAGAGGTTAGACTTTGTTGTAGGAACTTTTTTCACAGCCGATGTAAAATAAATAAGTTTAAACTAAACTATAAACACACCTTTTATACGAGCCATACCCCTCCACTAGCTCGATGGAAACTAAACTATAAACACACCTTTTATACGAGCCATACCCCTCCACTAGCTCGATGGAATCTTTCGTAGTCTTCCAGAACCACAATTCCATAACAGCTTTCGGGTTATTTTGGGCAACCTCGACAAACTTACGAACAACATACACGGAAAATTTGGCCAATTCCTGAAATACAAGTAAGTTGTTACCTGTAGATGTATTAATTCTTAAACACTAAGAAATATACATAATGCATTGTGAAATAAAAAAAAAACTATATTCATGTGTTGTTTATGAGATACAAGCTTGCACATAAAACTTTGGGAAAGATTTTCTTACAAAAGGGAACCAAATTTGCTTAAAGGAAGAAAGAGCAAAATAGCAGGGCCCCATAAAAGGCACCTTCCCATTTGGAAATTTCTTTAAATCAAGCAGTTTTCCAAAAAATTCAAAATCACATCAGCTTTTTGGTTCCTCAATTCAACTCATTGTCACAATTTCCAAAAATCCACCTGTCTAGTCCTCTTCCCAATTTAAAGAAGAAAAGCCTTGCTCAAGAAGAGTTTTTTAACCCAGCATTCGTCAAATTAGGCTTTTTTTACCAAGCATTCGTCAAACTAAGCTTTTTTAACATGTATTAATCTAACAAAGCTTCGTTACCCAGCACTCTTCAAACCAAGCTTTTTTACCCAGCATTCATCAAACTAAGCTTTTTTACCCAGCATTCATCAAACTACCTTGTATCTTTGAGCTTTAGCCAGCGGGCTGTTGACAATTTTTTGGAAGACCCGAAACAGCGAGATCTGGAAAAGAATTCCCACGTAGCCCAGATCCACAGCCATCCTGTGTAGAAGTTTGACGCAGCAGTGGTTGGTGTGGGTGGAGTTGGATTGGAAGTCGCCAAGCATCGTAACATACGGCTTCAGTATCTCAGGCTTGGCAAATCTGAAAGGTGAGGGTCGAATGAGTGAAAGGTAAATTTTGGGTTTATAGTCTCATATCTATGCTTGGCATATTCATGCAACTCTTACAGTTACCTCCCTGATCACTGGGTGATAAACAGGCTGTTAACATATGGAGCAAACACAGCCACTTTTACACTTGGGTGGAGAGGAGCAACATGGGATGCACTTTTTGCTCAGTAAAATTCCGATGATACCAACTCGGGACCCTCCCATAACGAAGCCTACGCCCTACCACTGGACCATGGTACCCCAGTAAACTTATATCCCCTACAGGGGTGGGGAAATCCATTGTTCATCTTGCCCATCTTGTCGAGAAGCCCATAGGGACAAGTTATTTTTTATTGGAATTTGTAACATAATCATAATACGGCCAAGTGCTCTGTAACTGATCAGGCATTTATGGACAAGTCGATCAAAATCAAATTTTCCCCCCAAAACCTATTACATAACCAATAATGCCATTTGACCAGTTTGTTGCAGACAACTCATGAAAGTTGTGGGAAAAGGAGAAATTGCTCTATACGAGCAATTTCTCCTTTTCCCACAATGTTTTCTGCCCAATCAGAAGATTATTCTTCAATTTCATCACATTTTGACATGTCATCTGCAAACTCTTTCAATTTAAGACTGTCGAAAATTTGTCGTCTGGTAAAAGGTTTAGGTAACCTGACCCTACCTAGCTAAACCCTCCAACCCTTACGATTTTTAGGTAAAAAAAAATCGCCAATCTTTATTTTAGGGTTTAACCCTTTCCCAACAATAATGACATTTGACTACTTTGTTGCAGACGACTTAAGAAAACATTGTGGGAAAAGGAGCAATTGCTCTTAACGAGCAATTTTTCCTTTTCCCACAAGGTTTTCTGCTCTATCTGAAGAATATTTTTCAATTTCATCACATTTTGAATTGTCGTCTACAAACTCTTTCAATTTGGGAGTTGAAAATTTGGCGTTTGCTAAAGGGTTAAAACAAACACTGGATATCAGCAACATATAAGTAAAGAATATGTAACTGATAATGTAGATATAATCATTTTAACATTTACTCTCCCAGAGTACAAAACTACAAGTTAGTCCCTTTAACCCGTTACCAAACGCCATATTTACGACTGTCCCAAATTGAAAGAGCTTGCAGACGACATGTCAAAATGTGATAAACTTGGAAAGTAATCTTCTGATAGAGTAGACAACATTGTGGGAAAAAGAGAAATTGCTCATTACGAGCAATTCCATCTTTTCCCACAGTGTTTTCCAAAGTCGTCTGCAACAAATTAGTAGAATGTTGTTATCGTTATTAGAATGTCGTTTGGTAATGGGTTGAAAGGCATGAAGAACAAACTTCTTACTTGACAATGAAATCCCGGAACACAAATTCAGTCTCGCTTGTCACCACGGAGGTCAATTCCTCCTCGTCCTCTGTAAATAAAAAAAGATTTCATGCAAGTGTAAAAGTCTTTACAAGTTGCGGGTGGTAACTGGTTTTTGTTGGCTGCCCAGAAGTGTATACAGTGAACCCTCGTTTATCCGAACACGTCCGTTCCCAACAAAATGTCCAGTTTACCGAATAATCCGGACTAATGAAGCAGAGCATGTTCTTATTCACATTAAGAAATAAACGGTCTGAATGAGCGGTGTATAGTTATAACCCTTTAGCAAACGCCAAATTGTCGACCGTCCCAAATTGAAAGAGTTTGCAGAAGACATATCAAAACGTAATGAAATTCAAAGATAATCTTCTGATATGGCAGAAAACATTGTGGGAAAAGGAGAAATTGCTCGTCACGAGCAATTTCTCCTTTACCCACAATGTTTTCAAAAGTCGTCTGCAATAAACTGGTCCAATAATTCTGTTCCCTTACAATTTTGTTCGGATTGCGAGACATCCGGATAATCGGGGTCCGGATAAACGAGGGTTCACTGTATATATAAGATTTCATCAGGGTTAGATATTCAATCAAGTCTTAAGGTCCTTGACCACCTGTTTTGCCTGATGCATTTTTGGGATAAATATTTAAAAAGAAATTGATAGGGGAGGGGGATATCCTCTCACATGTTGCTATCCCAGCGCCTGAAAAAAATCTTTCAGAAAACCCTGCCAAGGGAAAAAGTATAACCTTTTCACTATCAGACCTTGTTACTCTCTAGTATACCAAGGGATAATGGGGAAAAGACAGAATTTACCCCTGCACAGCCTGTAACAGACACTCAAAGGACGTCACCGATTCATAAAAATCACTATCAAGTTTCACAGTACACTATATACCATCCTTCTATACTCTAACATGTACCTAGTGCTTCTATACATACAACCATATTACGCTGTTTATTAATGGTGGATATGGTTTATAAGGTGCTAAAAGTGCGCCATATATATACGGAGTTAAAGGTAGTGAAAAGGTTGATATTGATAACTTAATACAATGTCACCTTCCATTTCTGGCATTTCTTCCATTGGCTCAGGAATTTCTGTTGAAGGTCCTAGAAATAGAAACAATTGAAATTTTAAGCACATAAAAAAAAAAAATGGAATACAGGAATTATCACAATCACTATGCAGTGTCATTCATTGCCTTTTACCCCGCCAATTTTGAATAACAACAACCAACTCTTGCACACTTATGATGGCTCACTTACTTATTCTTTCCATTTTTAATAATTTCACCCATACTCATACACATTTCAGATGCCATGTCTTCACTTGCCCTGCTATTACTAATAATAACAACAACTAACTCTTGCACACCTATGATGCCTCTCTGTAACTTTCCTACCATTTTTAGTAACAACAACCAAAATGGCACTCATTTCGAATGCCTTGGCAAAAAAATATCCCACCATTTTTAATAACTACAACCAAATGATATTCCCTTCAAATGCCATGGTAACTATAATCCAAGAAGAGCTCACTTTACATGCCTTGGAATATTTTTCACGGCGTTTTAAGTGACTAAAACCAAAATAGTGCCAACTTTAAATTCCTCGGCATATTTTTCTCACCATTTTTAGTATTAACAACCTAAACAGGGCTCAATTCGATATGCCTCAGCGTAATTTTTCCCGCCGTTTTTTGATAACTACAACTAAAATGGTGCTTTCTTATAATGCTTTGGCATACTTTTCCCGCCATTTCTAAGTAACTAAATCCAAAGTGGAGCTTACATCAAATGCCACGGCATAATTTTTCCCGCCCCTTTTTAGTAATTACTACTGAACCCTAGGACACTACTTCAGCAGCAGAGAGGAAAAGGAAGTCCTGTCATTGATTCCACTTGTTAACCCTTTATCACCTGCAGACGAAATGTTTTACTTAAAGCAGACGACTCTAAAAAAGCTTTGTAAACATGTGAAATACTGTTGTGATATTTAAATGGATTGAAAAAGGATTGTGGCAAAAGGCGAAATTGCATGTGACATCAAAGAAAACCATCAAAAATTAGAAGAGAGTCTTCTGGCAAAATTAAAACACTTTGTAAACAAAAACAAACCCATACCTGCTTGTATGTGGAATTTCTCCTTTTCCTACAACGGTTAAATAGGCTTCCTCCAAAAGACCAATTATAAACCATAGATTGTTTAGTTAAGGATAAATTACTCTAATTTGCATCAGAATGTGTAATTATTTCCTTAAACAGCAACAATTGAGCCCTTTTCCAACGTAAACCAAGGGTTTAGCACAATTTCATACTCATGTTTGTGACATCTAACTATGGTCTTGCATTGAACACTTAACACATGTCTGGTGGAAAGGGCAATGGTCTGTATTGCCCAGCTTGTTCAAAAGCCATCAAAGACAAGTGAATTTTTACTAAAACATACTATAGACCCATTACATAGACAAATGCAGAAAAAGATTTGGCATTTACAGACAAGTAAATCAATTTCAGATGTCACTAAGTTTGCATGTTAACAAGGGATTTATCCTGTCACTAGTGTCATTTTGGGACCAATAACTAGGTGCCGTATAATATTTGTGATATCCAGCACTAACCATATAACACATGCATGTGACGAATCATGACGTCATAAGAACGCCATGACGTCATTATTATATCATTCTCTACTTATTTTTTCCTTTTTTCTCGTGTTTTATTTACATCTTGTTTGTTTGAAAGGGTAACAGGATAAATAGAATAGAAAGTTGGTGTCTTTGAATGAGAAAAATTATCGGGCTCAACTTCGGATTATTATCCGTTTCGCCTTCGGCTCACCAGATAATATTCCTACGCCTTGCCCGATAACATTTCCGATTCATGACACCAACCATCTATTCTCTATATATACCCTGTAGTAAAAGAAAGTGAATAAATTTCCTCTTTAATCAACAATGGCCTTAACTTAAAAACCACTTAATAAGAATCATTGTTCTCTGATTTCCTCTAATTCGGACAAGTCAAAAAATTCATAAAGGGAAACTGGTTAAGTAGCATAAACCCATTACCCAAACAATAACAACATTTAACCAGTTTGTTGCAGATGACTCTTGAAAACACTGTGAGAAAAGGAGAAATTGCTCCTAACTCGCAACTCCTACTTTTCCCACAATGTTTTCTGCCCTATCAGAGAATTATTTTCCAATTTCATCACATTTTGAAATGTCGTCTACAAACTCTTTCAATTTGGGACAGTCGAAAGTTTGCGTTTGGTACAGGGTTAAGTAGCATTAATCATCTAATAATAGCCCAGCTTGCCTTGCTGCCAGAGACTGTTATACCATATTTGGACAAGGCAAGATTTATCTTTCCATAATTAAAGAATTATACTAAAGGGTAATAGTCAACTGCTTGATGAAGCAGGCAATAAAACAGTCATAACTTGCTTGCAAGTATTCTATGAATGCCAAACAATTATTACTTATTGGTAATAGTTTCAAATGTGAGGACTGGGACATATAAAGTGCCAAGACATATTAAAGAGGATGTACATCGTGAAAAAAGGAATAAACGAGTTTTGGCCGTTTACATTTGAATAAGGGGGCATGTGAAAATGAAAGTAGAGTTTTAACTGTGATTTGACTCAAATGGATTGTTAATTGGTGTTTGCATCGAGTATCAAAGTACAAACAGACTCTACATAAATGATTAAGTTAGACAACAAAGGATCATTCGAAGATACGTAAGAATTCAGAAAGGGAATCAGTTTGTGTGTAAAATACATGTACCTGTATACATGAAAATATAGAGGTTACATTTTGATGAATCTTGACTTTGCCCTAAACAAAGCTTTCAAGTAAGGTACTATCCAGCAAATAACATAATCTAGATAAGACTAGTTACAAGCAATATAGATTGAATTAAGCTATACCAAGCATCTTTAAAACAATCTGTGCCAAACAGTAACATTTTGACAAGCTGAGCAAATACGGACAATTGAATTTGCCACCTCTGCTATGAATGATAAAGAACAAGACCCCTAGACGACAGCAAAAAAGAAATTTGTGAAAAAAAGGACATTTCGACAAATTCAAAAGACTAAATCATTCCCAGGAATTTATTCTTTTCTTGAATAAAGATTTGTCACCACTCATGTTAAAATGATGTTAATAGATATAAGATTAGCTGTGGTGGTCCTAATTTGTGCGATACATGTGAGTGTTTCCGCAGCGTGCCCAGATTCTGCAGCTTGTCAATGCTTCGGCGGGATGCTAATCTGCGCCCAGTCAAACTTTACGGAAATTCCGGATGACATTCCCACAGGCATCGTACAGCTTAACTTCATCGCGGGAGAGTTACGAGCCATCGAAGCGGATAAAATCAGCCATTTGGTTCACCTACAGGAGCTTACAATGGACGAAAATCAAATCTACGAGGTTGAAAACGGGAGTTTTGATCAACTTCTTGAACTTCAAAGGATCTCTCTAAACGAGAATAAAATACGCTACTTGATGCCGGGTATTTTTGCGAATCTACAAAAACTCAAGTATCTCTTACTGTCCGGTAACTCGCTTACATCGATTGATGGACTGCTAAAAGGGCTAACTCAGCTCACAAACCTCAACTTGAATAATAACAGGATACAAACCATCTCAAGCAACACGTTTAAAAACCTCCAACATCTTTACGATCTCAAACTGAACAACAACAACATTAAATCCATACCGCTTGACACGTTTCATCATAATCCTGCTCTGATGGTGCTAGGCCTCGGCTCAAACCCGATTTCATCCCTCGACGACGCATTTAATACGAACCACCATCTACACTACATCAACCTGACAGGCTGCGCGTTTAATCGTTTTCCTGGTAAACTTTCCGCGTCCCTCAAGTATATTATACTCAGTAAGAATAACATCAACTCCTTGTTTAAGAATGAGACTGAACGCTACGATAACCTTGAAACACTCATCATGGAAGAAAACAACCTGCAGTTCGTAGAAAAAGATGCGTTCGCAGGGATGGTCAACTTGACCGACTTATTCCTGTTTGTGAACAACCTAACGCAAACGCCGGGGAAATTTCCATACAGACTACGTAACCTTGACTTGGACAGTAATCAGATAACGGCAATACCTATGGACACCTTCACAGATTATTCCCAGCTATACATGCTCTCTCTACGTTCCAACAAAATAATGACATTCAACACAAATTCTTTCAAGAGGGTGACACACGTGAAAACATTAAGACTTGACGGAAACCCGCTTAAGATTCTCCACGATAACATTTTCATGCTGGTTTCAAGGCTAGAGCATCTAATGCTTAACAGGCTGAACATTCTCGAAATTTATCCAAACTTTTTGCTCGGTCTAGACAACCTCCAATCCCTGGAAATGGCGCAGGTAACCATGGACAACGAACAAGGTATTCTGGGTAACTTTCTTATTCACGTTCCGACGTTAAAATCGCTTGATCTGGCACGAAGTTCTGTAATTGCGCAATATTTCCTGTCACATGTGACCATCATGGAAAGCGTTGCAAACCTGACGGATTTAAACCTGGCAGACAACGGACTCACAACCCTCCCACCCGTTATGCCGTGGCATTTACCGTACTTACTAAAACTGCATCTGTCTGGGAACCCGTTCAATTGTACGGAGGAAAACCTCTGGCTGCAAGAATGGTACATGATGGAGCCTAAGATTTTCGTTGATTTCGATCAGGTGTTTTGTCACAGTCCAACGCACCTAAAGGGACAGCTTCTGAGGGACGCAGCCTTGCTAAATTACAACCCGAGCCATTGGAATGACCTCAACACAACTGTCGTGAACCATTACGATTATTCCGACTATTTCGATTCCGTCACATATGGAAACTATGAAGATTACTATGGGGAAATGGAAGACGATTATAATGACTATGATTACGAAGAATTTGATTACGACAACTACGACTTTATAACATTATCGACCGTTGTTATGACGGAACAAGCGACGACAATTACAACAACTCCAGAACAAGTGACCGACGATCCAAACAAAGTATCCGTAACGACCTCGCAGCCACTAGGGAAGAAGGAAGCGGTTGGTTTCCGATCTACGGCGATCACAATTGGCTCGGCTTTCGGTGTGATTATGATCATGATGCTGATTGCCGGAGTGGTCTACTGTATATTTCTTCGCCGCAATCGTAACGTTCGTCACAATCGTAACGTTCGTCACAACGGCGTACCTCAGAATAATGGTGCTAATGACTATGTGTTTATTGTGTCCAAGACGGAAATTCAAAACGAAACGGAAACGCCAGCACCCAGGAAATTGACTCGCGAAGAACGAGGATCCACGACCTCCAAGGCAAGCCAGGACATTACTAATGATAAATCGTTAAAAGTGTATACACTGGACTAAACTTTGGTAAAAATATTTTGCTTGATTATATGAACAAATCATTTTTTGAATTGTTGAAGCATGGGAAGTGGCAAAAAAAGAAAACATTTGAAATAGTGAATTTAACAAGCTTCAAGCTTCCTACACAATGGACACAAAACAAATAATTATGATAAAATGTCATTGAAGCAATATCTGGTTTATGTATTGGTGTTTGACATACAATTATACATAACTTTTGAAAGAATAATTTATTCAGGAAGGTCTTGCTAAATGACACTCCAACAAATCCAGAGGTACTCAAACCAGGAAATACTTTTTTCTAATGAGGCCACCTTAAGCACTGGGCCATGCAGGACTGTCAGTGCTGTGGCCAGGATTTGAACATAAAGTGCATTAGCATTTTGAAATGCTTTGACAAACATTGTTTAACCAGTATGTCTGAAATATGGAAAAAGTGGAAAAAAAAATAAATGGAAAAATGATTGCATCATTAGCCTTAAATCTGTAATGAGAACATAGTTAACCCTTAGAATGCTATTCTTAAAATAGATTTTGGTGTTGTTTGCTTTCCCAAACCTTAATTATCTGCTTAATTTTGATGAGGAAAGATACCCAGGGTAGCAAACAGGTTAGATCACAGGCCAGCCACCAATTTACTTGTAAGGGTTAAAAAAAATAATACATTCTTAGAGTTTGACAATATGTAGCTGAAAGCTGTTTTCAGGATAAGTGCTTGCATAATAAGACAATAGTCATAATAATAAACACAAATTTGAAAACATTGATAGTGTTTTTGTTTGTTTTGTTCTTTTGTTCATTGGAAATGCTTTGTAGAAGTCAAACAGCATAAATGCTAAAGGGGGCTCCGTGGCCTAGTGGTGGAGTACAGGGTACCGTTTTACTAAACATTTTACGGAAAATATTTGCGCAAGTCAAAACTGATCAACATGCATAGTATCTTAAACTAAAACACAATATTGCAATGTGACACGTCATTGGAAGCATCTCGGAGAGACGATTCCAATGATGTGTTACTTTGCAATATTGCTTAGCCCAGTATTGAAATAAGAGGAATCATTGTTGTTTTAGACTTACGTAAATCTTGAGCGTAAAATGTTTGGTAAAACGGTACCCAGAACTTTAAAATCACATGATCCCTCTCTGCTTGGGTTCAAATGCTTGTGACGGCATTATGATTTCATGCAAGGCAGTCTCTTGACTGACCTACAGAGAGCTGATGGTTCTACCCAGCTTGACCAACCCTTATGGGCAGACAAGTATAATGTCTTCCTCTATCATTAAAAAGTTGCTTTGCAACATAACTGATGTAATGTTGATATGATGTAAACCCTAAAACAAACAAATAAATGCAAACATCAAAAATAACTCTTTACTTTTTACTAATTACTGAATAATCCCTCATTTTATCATATTTTAATGTTAGAAAAGATTTAAAAACCAATAGTGATAAAAGGATAACTTTTGAGCAATTTATCCTTTTATCACAGTGATTTTTATCATAAACCATCACTAATCCATTCATTTATCCTGCTATTGTTTGCAATTGCTCTCAATTTGGACCATTCACAAATTCTTAAACAGGAACAAAAGGACTTAATGATTTCCTGTTAGTCCAAAGGAAGACGTGCAAAGTGAAAAACAACTCTCTTAACCCTTATAGTGGTGGAACCGACTTCATGCTAATGCAAACAGGTCCGATCCAGGCCAGCTGCCTATTAATTGGCAGCTGGCCTGTGATCTAACCTGTTTGGTACTCTGATTATCTTTTTTCATCAAAACAAAGCAGATATTTACGGTTTGGAAAGCAGACAACACTAAAAATCTAATATTAGAAAATTACCCAGCATTCTAAGGGTTAATTGATGCCTTTCCACTTGACCTCGATCGTAACGAAATCACGAAAGCAAAGCATCAAAGCAACCCTGACCTTTTCCCACATATGGTTTGCATGGTGTTTAACGCTGTATCAACAATTTTTCAGTAATGTTACATCTTCCTATTTTTGTTATGTAACAACTTTCCTGGATCAAAAAGTATTAGGCTAGGGCTCTGAAGTGATTTGCCAAAGGTCTCTCCCATGAAACTACAGGTGTCTGTGGAGCTTGAACCAGGGTACCATTTTACTAAACAGTTTACGCTTAAGATTTGCGTAAATCTTAAACAACAACTCTCCGAAACGCTTCCAATGACATGTCACATTACAATGTTGTTCTTTCATTGAAGATACTATCCATGTTTATCAATTATGACTTACGCAAATATTTTCCGTAACTTATTTAGTAAAACGGACCCCAGAGACCCCCAGGTTCTTAGCCCGCCATCTTAACCCCTTAGCCACGTAGGACCCTCCCTCATTAAGGAATTTGGACTTGCCTATATCTATAATGTGCCATATAGAGGGTTCGGTGCATTTCTATATCCATGTTTTGGTTTAAAGTGGCAAATTGGCATTACATGTCAGTCATGAAGTGGGAGTAGGTCTGTTATTAACCCACTTGAAACACCAAGACATCCGGCGGCAAGGACTCATGTCAAACAACTATCAGCTAATTATCCAACTTCTTTGTTTTTCAATTATTTATCTTGATTCCATGAGAAAGAAACTTCTTTGTCTTTCAAACTCTTTCATTTATATACTCCAAGAAAATATTAAAGGTCCACATATATTAAAGGTCCACATATATTTTATAGGTCTACATATATTATAGGTCCACATATATTAAAGGTCCACATATATTAAAGGTCCACATATATTAAAGGTCCACATATATTAAAGGTCCACAAATATTAAAGGTCCACATATATGAGGTTGTTTTGTTGGGACTATATTTTGAAAATAACTTCTTTGTTTTTCAAACTCTTTCATTCGACTATTTCTTTTTCTCAAGAATGTAACTTTTTTGTTTTTCAAACTATTTCTTTTTCACAAGAATGTAACTTTTTTGTTTTTCAAACTCTTTCATTCGACTATTTCTTTTTCACAAGAATGTAACTTTTTTGTTTTTCAAACTCTTTCATTCGACTATTTCTTTTTCACAAGAATGTAACTTTTTTGTTTTTCAAACTCTTTCATTTGACTATCTCTTTTTCACAAGAATGTAACTTTTTTATTTTTCAAACTCTTTCATTCGACTATCTCTTTTTCACAAGAATGTAACTTCTTTGTTTTTCAAACTCTTTCATTCAACTATTTTTTTTTTCACAAGACTTCTTTGTTTTTCAAACTCTTTCATTAGACTATTCTTTTTCACAAGAATGTAACTTCTTTGTTTTTCAAACTCTTTCATTCGACTATTTCTTTTTCACAAGAATGTAACTTCTTTGTTTTTCAAACTCTTTCATTTGACTATTCTTTTTCACAAGAATGTAACTTCTTTGTTTTTCAAACTCTTTCATTCGACTATTTCTTTTTCACAAGAATGTAACTTCTTTGTTTTTCAAACTCTTTCATTCAACTATTTTTTTTTTCACAAGAATGGAACTTCTTTGTTTTTCAAACTCTTTCATTAGACTATTCTTTTTCACAAGAATGTAACTTCTTTGTTTTTCAAACTCTTTCATTCGACTATTTCTTTTTCACAAGAATGTAACTTCTTTGTTTTTCAAACTTTTTCATTCGACTATTTCTTTTTCACAAGAAAATAACTTCTTTGTTTTTCAAACTCTTTCACTTGACTATTTCTTTTTCACAAGAATGTAACTTCTTTGTCTTTCAAAGTCTTTCACTCATTCATTCATTTTTTTTCACAAGAATGTAACTTCTATGTCTTTCAAAGTATTTCACTCATTCATTCATTTCTATTTAACAAGAATGTTACTTCAATGTCTTTCAAAGTCTTTCACTCATTCATGCATTTCTATTCAACAAGCATGTAACTTCTGTGTCTGTCAAACCCTTTCGTTTACTCATTTTGATTTTTACAACAATGTAACTTCTATGTCTTTCAAAATCAGACCTTTTTTCTCTCCATACTCTTTCATTTATTCATTCTATATAACAAGATGAAAACAACTTCTGAATCATGAAATCTTTTTCCTTACTGTTTTTACCAACATGCGAAATGTCAAGTCACATATTGATAACGCAAATTTCATGTTCAGCTACGTCAGTGGTGAAAAAAGGGGTCATGCAAACTAATTTCATTCTCATCTAATATTTTTCTTCTTTTATTTTGTATATCATGATCAAAAGTTGAAAACACTGACTACATTAATATATAGTATCAAATGAAGAGTACATTTATCGCCAAAGAAACATTAGGATAATTTTAATAATTCTAGCTCATTCTGTTCAAATTTTCAGCCTGATAAGGCCATCATCAGGAGAATAATAAGATTCTCCTGATGAAGGCCTTATCAGGCTGAAAATTTGAATAGAATGAGCTAGAATTATTAAGTTTTATATTCGTTCCCTAAGGGACATTTTTGACATTAATTAGGATTATCATATATATATATTCCCGTACCTTTTGGTAAAATCAATGATATGCTGAACATTCCTTTCAATGCATAATTCGGAGTGTTAGGTTTTTGCTCCCTACTTTCAGAGTGTTTCACACTTACAACTATTTGTTGAAACGCATGTAGGAAACATCGTAGGTGAGATTCTATTTTCTCTTAGCTAAGCATTCTTAAGACTTTTGATGAAATTGGCATCTAGATCAAACATGTCAGTGGCAGAAGTCTTTTAACTCTTTCCCACCTGCAGACAACATTTCTTCACTCGAACCAGACGACCCAAGAAAAGCTTTGAAAACACGTTTAAAAGTTCTGCTGTTGTCATGTGTGAATAGATTGAAAAAACATTGTGGCAAAAGTAGAAATTGCTTGTTACAAGAAATTTCTCCTTTTACCACAATGCTTTTTGAAAGTCGCCTACTGCAAGACGCATAAATTTGGTTTTAGGTGGTTATGTATTAACCCTTTATGAAACACAAACCACTTTCCATCCTTTACTCTGTAATATTATAATAATGGGTGTTGAATTTCTTCATTTGAAAATGAGATATTACTTACCCAATAAGAAAAAGGTTTGAAAGAGTTGTCAACTTACTTGGAATGTTTGTCATGAAGATTTCTCGAAGAGCCATGAATTCGTCTTCAGGGGTAATGTCAGGGCTTCCGAACTCATTGCGTTCAGGCCACACCTCCCTACAAGATGAAACCTCACAACTTAGCATTTGAACAGACAAGAGTAAATCAAGTGTAACTTTAGGTGGAATATCCATAATCCGTCCAAACTCATTCTGTTGTTGGTTTACTTTGGTTGTTCTCAGTAAACATCAATTCCAAAATATACCTAAAAACTTTTGGGATGCATTTATAAAAAGAAAATGACTTGGGAAGGGAAACCTCATCCTTTACGGCACACCCCAATTAAACCCTTATCCTGTATCAAGCACCCAACACCTGAAATTGGTCCTATGAAAGATCCTGATGCTGACTGAAACAGTTTTTAGGCAGGTTGCTGCAGTCAGCACACTTGTCCATACTCCTGATATTTCCCAATACAAACACAGCATGTTTTTGTCATTTTTTTGTATGGTGTTTAATGCCTTATCAACAATTTTTCAGTTATGTAATGGCTTTCCTGGATCAACCAGTACTAGGCTAGGGCTCTGAATTAACTTGCCAAAGGTCATTCCCACGAAACCAGAGATGTTGGTGGCACCTGGCACTCCTGAGTTCTTAGTCCACCACCTTCACCACTGGGCCATACAAGACACTTTTATTTTAAAGTCATTGACTGCTTTCCTACATGAACATATTTAATCAGTTGTGAACAACATAAAATCATATCATACAATTTTAGTTTATAAAGCACCACAAAGATCATTGGGCAAACAAGGGTTTCATGATACCGAATGTACTTAAATGACGCATATGGGCCATGTCACGCAAAAAGGGGCACTCGGACATAGCAAACAGTGTAGCCCCAGACCAGCCGCCACGTCAGTGACGTGGCGGCTGGTCTGGGGCTACACTGTTTGCCATCTTAGAGTACATCCAGTTATATCTTTAAATAAATACAAATGATAACTGTCGTGACTAGATGCTGGAATAATAGCGCTAAGAAAGAGCTGAGTCAGTGGTTTCTATTTATGTCCGAGTGCCCCTTTTCGCGTGACGCGGCCCATATGATAATAAGCATAAGAAGAAATATTGGCCAGCCAGGGTTTCAACCTCAAGACATTTGCAACACAGAAACGCTACCAAATGTGCTTACATGATGCACGTGATATAAAACATCTGAAAAAATATTGACTAAGCCAAGGTCTCAATGTTAATGAGTGTACCAACCTAGCAGCTCTGAATAAAGCTACCCCTTCCCCAGGTCTTCTACCACGCAGGCTGTCTTGTATTCTGATCATAGCATCCACCCTGGAACAAAAAGAGACAACTATGAACATGTTATATCATTTGATATCTAAAAATGTGAAAATAATCACATAGCATACACCCTAAAAAATAGGGACAAATATGAACATGTTATATTATTTGAAATTTAGGAATGTGCGAATAATCATAGCATTCAACCAGTAGAAAAGAAATAATAAATATAGACATATTACATCATTTGAAACTAATGAATGTGTAAAAATGCAAAACTTTTTATCTTTGCGTTGCGTTTGAAGTCATGTCAACAATTCCAAGGGTCTTTCTATCAGATTAAGATTTAAATCTTTTTAGATACGATGTCTACATATGAAATGATTATCATTTTATAATAAATTATTGTATAAATGACATAAAAGATCTATAAACCAGATTATTGAAATACTACTTACCCTCTCTCAGATTTCATAATTGTGTGGTGAAGATAAAGCAGATTTTTGTTGAAGATATATTACTGGTAAACTGTTAAAATTTTGTAAAACTTGATAAAAGATTATATAATGCTCCTAGGTAAGGGTGGTAGTTTTAAATATGATGTGATAACATCAGCATTCACTGGATTATCCTTAGTTAATTAGGTTAATGCCAAACAAAGCTACGTTAATTATGTGTTTATTAAGTGTTGAACACAGGATAAAATGAAAATCCCCTTTTCCAAGCCAAAAACTTCATATCATACCTTTGTTGATCAACATCAACCTCTGAGGCAGCATCAAATGGTGCGACGTCGTCAGGGATTTCTCCCCGACCCTGAAATATGGTGGACAGATCGCTGGATATCTCGTCCCACAGATCTTCAAGTTCAGTCTCAGTCAGTTCTGCTGGGCCAGTGTTTTCTAAAATAAATAAGTTCATTATGGCATCAAATGAGTTCATTATGGCATATAATAAGTTCATCTTGGCATCAAATGAGAAGATAAAGACATCAAACGAGTTCATTATATCATCAAATTATTTCTTTATGGAAATCGAAAAAGTTCTATATGACATCAAATAAGTTTATCATGGTATCAAATAAGTTCATTATGGCATCAAGTTTATCATGCCATAAAAGTTCATTACGGCATATGATAAATTCATGACGACACCATATTAGTTAATTATGGTGTTAAATTAGTTTATAATGGCATCAAATAAGTTTATTACGGGATCAAATGAGTTTCTTAATGACATCAAATTGGTTTATTGTGGCATCAGTTTAGTTCTATATGGCATAAAATTAGTTTTTTTTGTGGCATCAGATTAGTTCAATAGCTTTCAATAGCTGTTTTTATTTGTATATCAAACAACAGTACAAACATTTTGTTTCAATGACATTTTGCCTTTCCTTTTCACTTTTTCTCTTCAATGAAAAAGCACCTTTAAAAGAGAAACATTTGGTAAATGAACAAACCTCTGTTTTGGGGTTTCGGCTTCCTCTTCGCTTTTTTCTTCTTACTCTGGACTACCAGGTGGCCTGTGTGTTTGGAATAGTTTTCCAACATTTTCAAGAACAAATGGGTTGTTTCAATCAAGTCTTTAAGATATCCCCTGTAAGTAAATAAACATAAAATCATTTAATTGTTAGTTTTCATAGAAACAGGTGGCCTGTGTGTTTGGGATAGCTCTCCAGCATTTTCAAGAACAAATGGGTCGTTTCTATCAAGTCTTTAAGATATCCCCTGTAAGTAAATAAACATAAAATCATTTAATTATTAGTTTTCATAGAAACAGGTGGCCTGTGTGTTTGGGATAGCTCTCCAGCATTTTCAAGAACAAATGGGTCGTTTCTATCAAGTCTTTAAGATATCCCCTGTAAGTAAATAAACATAAAATCATTTAATTATTAGTTTTCATAGAAACAGGTGGCCTGTGTGTTTGGGATAGTTCTCCAGCATTTTCAAGAACAAATGGGTCGTTTCAATCAAGTCTTTAAGATATCCCCTGTAAGTAAATAAACATAAAATCATTTAATTATTAGTTTTCATAGAAACAGGTGGCCTGTGTGTTTGGGATAGCTCTCCAGCATTTTCAAGAACAAATGGGTCGTTTCTATCAAGTCTTTAAGATATCCCCTGTAAGTAAATAAACATAAAATCATTTAATTATTAGTTTTCATAGAAACAGGTGGCCTGTGTGTTTGGGATAGCTCTCCAGCATTTTCAAGAACAAATGGGTCGTTTCTATCAAGTCTTTAAGACATCCCCTGTAAGTAAATAAACATAAAATCATTTAATTATTAGTTTTCATAGAAACAGGTGGCCTGTGTGTTTGGAATAGCTCTCCAGCATTTTCAAGAACAAATGGGTCGTTTCTATCAAGTCCTTTAAATAACCCCTGTCAGAAAATAAGATCAAAAACATTTCAGAATTAGTTTCAAAGAGCGTGGGTCCTTCAGAGCTTAGTGGTTACAGGTGGGGAATTGTAACTGCAGTGTTCGGGATTTGATCCTTGCCCCCGTTGCTTGTGTTGTGAAAATATCTTTCGGCACTTCTGAGTCTTTGACTCCAACTGAGATTAAAATGCAGACATAGAGGGCACATGAAGTTTCAATTTTAGAGCACTAACTTTAAGGCTATGGAGACCCATGCTTTTCAATATGAACAAAATTTACTTCATCAGAACAAGTGTGTAGCTCAGTAGAATTAAGTTGACTATAATGGCGTAAAAGTCACACACAAGAAGCTATCAGTCTAGAATCTAAGAAAAATGATACTCTATAGTTGAGCATAGGGAATGAATGGTGTTTTAAGGCACATTGACAGCTAAGGTCATTTTTTTTTATATGGGTTTTACATCACATCAACATTATTTCAGTTTTGTAGCGATGCCCGACTCTTAATGATGGAGGAAGACCCCATACTCAACCGCCCATAAGGGCTGGTCAAGGCGGGTAGAATTGACCTTCCTTAGTCAGTCGGGAGACTGCCTCTCATGAAAATCCATATCCCTCTCAGGATTTGAACCCATGTGGAGAGGGGCCATGTGATTTCAAGTTCTATACTCTAACCACTAGGCCACGGAGGCCCCCAGCTAAGGTCATTTAGCAGGCATTATAATGATGTGGATAAACATATATTCAGTTATATACACAGGGCTCACGCTGTCGGTTGCCAAATGCGCCAAATGCGAATATTATTTCATTCTGGCGAAAGATTTCCCGATTTGGCGAATTTGCTTGGCGCATGTTTTTTTCATTCAACTTTACCATATTTCCACCTGTCCGGACATTACAGACAGTTATATCTTTTGACACACTTAACAGTATCTCCGAAAACCCCAAATTAATCCGCTTATTGTTATCCCCGTGTCAAACAATGCCTGAGGCGTGTATTAATCGGGTCTTTATTATGTGTAAACAACTCGACACACTTGATTGGTAGACTCGATGCGGTTGTTCCACGAAAACCGATTACTATTTTCGGGTACCCACTATTTACCGCATTCCGTCCAGTGTTTTATGATGCATGGTAGAATGCGAGAATTTAAAGAGGGTTTATTTGTAAAGTATTTTGATATTGACAGTTCGCTTCCTTCGTCGATGCAACGGTACTATTCAAATTGCGATCCTCTATTATTAATCATTCAAATCATCATACCGGAGTCTTGACGAGAGTAAAAACAAATAGACCTAAGATCATGTTTACTTTCCATTTAACTATCGGACATTTCTAAAATAAATAACAAGACTGAGAATTCAGAAATGTATAGTCTTCAATGATTTGATGTTATCTGAGATAAAAGATTCATTTTGATTTTGTCACTCAAAGCGTAGCCTTTAGTTATACCATATTTGGTCTAAATTTGTTCGGAAGGGGAATGTCTTGGCTTTTTTTTTTATACATAATATTTTTATTGGCATTACACATTACATATTTATGACATTACAATTTTAATAAAAATGGTGAAACATAACAAACAGAAACAATTAACCAAGAGGATTTAACACATATGTACATATAACATGAAGAGTGTTTAAGATAAAGAAATTTTAATTGGAGCCATTTGCTCAGAATTTGGCTCCTACTTCTTTAATTTGGCTCCTATTTTTGTCATTTGGCGAATGTGCTGGCGCAGACTTTTTTCCAGCCAGGGTGAGCCCTGATACAGGCTAAAGTTTTAGACTTGAACATAAAACTAGGTTTAAATCTAATCACCTTGACGACGAATCAGGGGTTTCCCCTTGACCCATTGATTAGTGCTAATTTTGGGGACTTTTGACCCCTTATACACGGAATTGTGAATGGAAAACAATGATCTTTAGGGGTCATATCCAGGAATTAGGGGTCATTAACAGTATAAGTTGGGGTCATGGAAACCCCTGATGAATGATAACAAAATGATAATGAATGAATGGGGTTTTAAGACCCTTCAACAGCTGTGGTCATTTAGCATAATATACAGTGAACCCTCGTTTATCCGAACACGTCCGTTCCCAACAAAATGTCCGGTTTACCGAATAATCCGGACTAATGAAGCAGAGCATGTTCTTATTCACATTAAGACATAAACGGTCTGTATGAGCGGTGTATAGTTATAACCCTTTAGCAAACGCCAAATTGTCGACCGTCCCAAATTAAAAGAGTTTGCAGAAGACATATCAAAACATGATGAAATTCAAAGATAATCTTCTGATATGGCAGAAAACATTGTGGGAAAAGGAGAAATTGCTCGTCACAAGCAATTTCTCCTTTACCCACAATGTTTTCAAAAGTCGTCTGCAATAAACTGGTCCAATGATTCCGTTCCCTTACAATTTTGTTCGGATTGCGAGACATCCGGATAATCGGTGTCCGGATAAACGAGGGTTCACTGTATTTACCTCGAAAACCGGCTCTGATCAAAATGCCGGAGAAGCGTGAGAAAGACGTCTCGGAACTCCATCACATAGAAAATGTTGCTCTTGATGACCTTTGAACTGCCAATTAGTGTCTCGTTACCAGATCTGTCCATTGAATCAAGGGTCAGAAGGAGTTCCTGGTAGGCCTTCAAGGCAAGGTGGGCTCTGTAAAAGAATAGTAATAATAAAATGGAATATGAGAAAACCGGGCTTAAACCTCAGAATACTTGGTAATTTACTAAAAACAGATTTTTGTGTTGTCTGCTATCCAATGATGAGGAAGGACACTCAGCAAAACCAACGGGTTAGATCACAGGCAAGCTGCCAATTTACTTGAATGCTGGCCTTGGTCCAACCTGTTTGCATGAGGTGAAGTCGGTTCCAGCACTATAAGGGTTAAAGGTGCTTGTTCACAGATCTGAGGAAACTTGGATATCATTTATAAATATAAATTGTACATTGCGTCAACATTATTACGTTGCAATGCTGGATTCTTAATGAGAGAGGAAGAACCCATTACTCAACTGCCTTAAGGGCTGGTCAAGCTGGGTAGAACCATCGGCATTCCATTAGTCAGTCGGGAGACTACCTCTCATAAAAACCCAAATGCTGTCACCAAATTCTATCCCATTGGATATAAAAGTGTTTTTCTTTAGAACTGTATAGCAGCCGATTATTGTATGACACATACTGAAGGATAACCATAAGAAATATGATCCGTTTGTATTTCACTATATGGACCCTGTTTCATAAATATGCATCATAAATATGCATCATAAATATGCATCATAAATATGCATCATAAATATGCATCATAAATATGCATCATAAATATGCATTGAGTTCTAAGTTTGTCACAATATATTAGATATTTCTCCCATACCATATTGTCATATAATTGTTCTCATCTTATTAAAGAATATTTACCCTGTCAACAGAGAGTAGACACATATTGTGATTTAAAAGCATTGCTACAGGTTCTATTCCATACCATATTGTCATATAATTCTTCTCATCTTATTAAAGAATATTTACCCTGTCAACAGAGAGTAGACACATATTGTGATTTAAAAGCATTGCTACAGGTTCTATTCCATACCATATTGTCATATAATTGTTCTCATCTTATTAAAGAATATTTACCCTGTCAACAGAGAGTAGACACATATTGTGATTTAAAAGCATTGCTACAGGTTCTATTCCATACCATATTGTCATATAATTGTTCTCATCTTATTAAAGAATATTTACCCTGTCAACAGAGAGTAGACACATATTGTGATTTAAAAGCATTGCTACAGGTTCTATTCCATACCATATTGTCATATAATTGTTCTCATCTTATTAAACAATATTTACCCTGTCAACAGAGAGTAGACACATATTGTGATTTAAAAGCATTGCTACAGGTTCTATTCCATACCATATTGTCATATAATTGTTCTCATCTTATTAAAGAATATTTACCCTGTCAACAGAGAGTAGACACATATTGTGATTTAAAAGCATTGCTACAGGTTCTATTCCATACCATATTGTCATATAATTCTTCTCATCTTATTAAAGAATATTTACCCTGTCAACAGAGAGTAGACACATATTGTGATTTAAAAGCATTGCTACAGGTTCTATTCCATACCATATTGTCATATAATTGTTCTCATCTTATTAAAGAATATTTACCCTGTCAACAGAGAGTAGACACATATTGTGATTTAAAAGCATTGCTACAGGTTCTATTCCATACCATATTGTCATATAATTCTTCTCATCTTATTAAAGAATATTTACCCTGTCAACAGAGAGTAGACACATATTGTGATTTAAAAGCATTGCTACGGGTTCTATTTCATACCTGTTGTCATATAATTCTTCTCATTTTATTAAAGAATATTCATGAACAGTATAAAATCAAATATATTTCTTAGTCTACCAGATATAGAGCCTTTTGTTAGCTTTTGTTCATATAGAGCTTTTGTTCGTATAGCTATAGAGCCTAGCTTTTGTTAGAGTCTAGCTATAGAGCCTAGCTTTTGTTCGTATAGAGCCTAGCTTTTGTTCGAGCCTAGCTAGAGCCTAGCTAGAGCCTAGCTTTTGTTCGTATAGAGCCTAGCTTTTGTTCGTATAAAGCCTAGCTTTTGTTCTATAGCTTTTTGTTCGTATAGAGCCTAGCTTTTGTTCGTATAGAGCCTAGCTTTTGTTCGTATAGAGCCTAGCTTTTGTTCGTATAGAGCCTAGCTTTTGTTCGTATAGAGCCTAGCTTTTGTTCGTATAGAGCCTAGCTTTTGTTCGTATAGAGCCTAGCTTTTGTTCATATAGAGCCTAGCTTTTGTTCATATAGAGCCTAGCTTTTGTTCATATAGAGCCTAGCTTTTGTTCGTATAGAGCCTAGCTTTTGTTCGTATAGAGCCTAGCTTTTGTTCGTATAGAGCCTAGCTTTTGTTCGTATAGAGCCTAGCTTTTGTTCGGATAGAGCCTAGCTTTTGTTCGTATAGAGCCTAGCTTTTGTTCGTATAGAGCCTAGCTTTTGTTCATATAGAGCCTAGCTTTTGTTCATATAGAGCCTAGCTTTTGTTCATATAGAGCCTAGCTTTTGTTCATATAGAGCCTAGCTTTTGTTCATATAGAGCCTAGCTTTTGTTCGTATAGAGCCTAGCTTTTGTTCGTATAGAGCCTAGCTTTTGTTCGTATAGAGCCTAGCTTTTGTTCGTATAGAGCCTAGCTTTTGTTCGTATAGAGCCTAGCTTTTGTTCGTAAAGAGCCTAGCTTTTGTTCGGATAGAGCCTAGCTTTTGTTCGTATAGAGCCTAGCTTTTGTTCGTATAGAGCCTAGCTTTTGTTCATATAGAGCCTAGCTTTTGTTCATATAGAGCCTAGCTTTTGTTCATATAGAGCCTAGCTTTTGTTCGCATCCTTTTAATTTGTTTATTGTATAAATGTATATCTATGTTTCTGTAAAGATTATGAATATTTGTATGTTTGTATGTCTAAACTAATGAACCAAACTGGCTAATTTTGGATTATTTCTCGTTAGCTTTCATGTGCTGATCGGTTTCTTTGGTGATAACTGTTTGAATCTAACCAAAAGTTTACCAAATAATATGGTTTGATATAGTATTAATCTCCTTTCATGAGCCTCTAAGCTTCCAATACACCACTCACCTTTTACCCCAGGTAATTGCCTCCTTTTTCTCCATTGTTTGCATCTCATAGTAAGTGTAAAGCTGGACCTGTATGTAGTGGAAGGATTGAACGGACAGGGTCTCACTGAAATACACACATACAAGAACCAATTAGTATGTCATGTCAACAATAGTTCATCTATGTTACAGCTTTCCTGTATCCACCATGTTACGTTACCGCCTCACTCTCTACAACATAGCAACAATCAATTAGGACAAGATCTAACCTCTGCGTTACTGTGCCGACTCTTTAACTCATTGGTTATGGTCTTGGACTTTCAATCCGGTGAACCAGGATTGAATCACCACGGGGGGTGGGGGGGCTATATATACAAAGTGGATTTTTCTAGCTATGCTTTGTTGCGGACATTGTTCATAAGAACTGACACTCCGCTAGGGTCTGAAGTGTCTTGCCAAAGTAAACTCACATGAAAACAGGCGTAACAGTGCGACTCTGACCCTAGATCCATGAGTTCCAAGACTTCACATTAAACACCGGGGTACCATTTTACTAAACAACTTGCAATAGAAATGTGTGGAAGTTCAAAACAACACTCCCTTTTATATTATTAATGAGAAAAGAAATATTTCAAAGTAACACTTCCTTGGCATTATCTCTCCGAGAGACTTCCAATGATGTGCCACATTACAATATAGTACTTTTTACAATAATAATATTCATGGATATCGGTTTTGACTTACGCAAATAGTTTTCTTGAGTTGTTTAGTAAAAGGCAATTCATGAATATTTCACGGTAACACGTCATTGGAATCATCTCTTCGGGAGTCTTCCAATGACGTGCCACATTACAATATAGTACTTTTTACAATAACAATATTCATGGATATCGGTTTTGACTTACACAAATAGTTTTCTTGAGTTGTTTAGTAAAAGGCAATTCATGAATATTTCACGGTAACACGTCATTGGAATCATCTCTTCGGGAGTCTTCCAATGACGTGCCACATTACAATATAGTACTTTTTACAATAATAATATTCATGGATATCGGTTTTGACTTACACAAATAGTTTTCTTGAGTTGTTTAGTAAAAGGCAATTCATGAATATTGCATGGTAACACATCATTGGAATCATCTCTTCGGGAGTCTTCCAATGACGTGCCACATTACAATATAGTACTTTTTACAATAATAATATTCATGGATATCGGTTTTGACTTACGCAAATAGTTTTCGTGAGTTGTTTAGTAAAAGGCAACCCAGGTCAATAACAAAAAACAAAGCGTAACAGTGCAACTCGAACCCTCGACCCATGAGATCAACGACCTTCACATTAACATTGGGACCCATGAGATCAAAGACCTTCACATTAACATCGGGTCAATCTAGACAATGTGCCTCAGTTTTCTCAATAAGAACAGGCTGTTTGACAAAATGACCGCTTCAAATTATGTTTTGGCTGGTTCAAATTCTGATGATGTTAAGAACCCCCATGTACTCCCCTCCAAAAGGCCTGTTCAGATTTTGTTCAACCAATTCTTATTTAGAACACTGGGTACCGTTTTACTAAACAGTTTACGCTTAAGATTTGCGTAAGTCTAAAACAACAATTCCTCTTATTTCAATATTGGACGAAGCAATATTGCAAAGTGACACATCATTGGAATCGTCTCTCCGAGACGCTTCCAATGAAGTGCCACATTGCAACATTGTACTTTTATTGAATTGAAGATACTATCCATGTTTATCAATTATGACTTACGCAAACATTTTCCGTAAGTTGTTTAGTAAAACGGTACCCTGGTGCCTACCTGACAAAGTCTACTTGGTGGTTGTATAGACGACAGAATTCCATGAAAAACCGCATGGCCCATAGGTAGTATGTCTCGTCGTGTTCCTGGGTCTTCTCTCGATTCAGTATATCCTGTGAAAGGAGAGAAAATTCATCTACATTGAATATATAGCTCAAACAATAACGACATTCAATCACTTGGTTGCAGACGACTCTGGATAACATTGTGGGAAAAGGAGCAATTGCTCATGACGAGTAATTCGTCCTTTTCCCACAATGTTTTCTGCCCTATCACAAGATTATTTTCCAGTTTCATGACAATTTGAAATATCGTCTGCAAACTCTTTAAATTTGGAACAGTCGAAAATTTGGCGTTTGGTAAAGTGTTAATACAGTGCGTCAACATTATTTCAGTAAAGCATGAAGTCGGTTCCAGCACTGTAAGTGTTAAAGGTGCTTGTTCACAGATCTGAGAAAACTTGGATATCATTCATACGTATGGGTTTTAACTCTCTTCAACATCATTTCAGTTATGTTGCAATACCCGACTCCGAATAATGGAGGATGACTCCATACTCAACTGCCCATAAGGACAGGTCAAGCCAGGTAAAACCATCTGAATTCTGTAAGTCAGTTGGAAGACTTTCATGAAAATCGAAAATCTGTCATCGGAATTTGAACCCATATGGAGGGGCCATATGATATAAGTTCTGTACTTTATCTAACCACAAGGCCACAGAGCCAAAAAAAGAAATAGCTGGAAGATCATAGAAGTAAAAGCTCCATAGATTCTATTTTTCTTTCTAGAATTGAAATATGCTTGGAGAAGTCAAAGCGGAGACCTTTGTTGTGAAGAATAATTGAGAATGGTGGGTAATTTTCTAAAAATAGATTTTTGTGTTGCCTGTTTCCAAAACCTTGAGGAAAGATACTAAGAGAAGCAAACAGATTTACTAGGCAACTGGCCTGGATCTAACCTGTTTGCATAAGCACAAAGTCAGCTCCATAACCATAAAAATCAAAGGAGATAACTGATAAAGCAATGTTTACTTGATTACCTTGACTGCATACATCAGAGGGTTGTAACAATTCTCCAAGAACTGCACGCAAAACTCCTTCAACCCGAGACGAATACTCAACGTTGACCTCCGAGTGACCTCTTTATCAATCAAAGGCTTGCGATTCTTGGCCTTTTTTTTGGGCTTCTTATTCTTGTCCAGCTCGATATGCTCTACGTCCACTTGGGCTTTGTGACAAATGAGGTCGTTCTCACTGATTGATTTGAAGTTTTTGACGACGAAGGTACCGCCGAATCTTGAGTGTCTGAAAGTGTGTTGGCATTTCTATAATTTTGACTAATGTTGTAACAAAAGCTTTTGTGTTATATTCTTCAATTACAAGAAACTGGTGAAACCAGTGGCACTTATGGAAATTGAACCAGGGACTAAAATTTAAGTCCATCAATTTACTCACAGAGTAATGATGGGAATTGTTTGAAATTTAAAAGAAATAAAGAACTTTCAAGATCAACAGTTTAAAAAAATATGTCTTTAGCCTTTTTTTTTGTCCTGAGGCTGATGAGAACAACTTAGATAACTCTGAACTGAGATTTGCGTTGAATAAGCAAATCTCCCTTGGTTTAAAAAAAAAAAATCAACCACATGAAAATTTACAGGTACAAACAGAGCAGACGTTAAAAAACTACAAAACATTGTGACAAATGGAGATAGTGCTCATTAGGGATTCACTGCCAATTGCCAGTAGCCTTAACCCTTTCCCAATCAATAGCAGCATTTGACCAGTTTGTTGCAGATGACTCATGAAAACATTGTGGGAAAAGGACAAATTGCTCTCAACAAACAATCTTTCCTTTTCCCACTATGTTTTCTGCCCTTTCAGAAGATTATATTTCAATTTCATTACATTTCAAACGTAGTTTGCAATCTCTTTCAATTTGGGACAGTTGAAAATTTGGCGTTTGGTAAAAGGTTAATACACATACCTGGAACTGTTTTTCATCACATTAGCTTTCTTCTGAAGTCTCTCTTGTTCCCTTACCATTTCAAGTTCCCTGGAAATCATAGTGAAAGTTTAGTGGACAAGTTTTCATCATGTCAACATTATTTCAGTTACATTGCAATACCATCAACATTATTTCAGTTACATTGCAATACCATGCTAATAATCAATGATACTAATTTTGTTCCCACAGCATTTCAAGTTCCTAGGGAATAATAATGAGAATTTAGTTGACATATTGTTAGTGTAGGTTTTCGTAATGTTAACATTGATTCAGTTATATTACAATGCCCTGCTAATAATTGATTGAGAACGACATAAGCTTAAAAGATGGGTTTAAAGATTTTGATTTTCAAATGAATTGTTTTGTCGAATGGAAATAACTCCATCAAATCTGTACAGCAGACAATATTTGCGAGGGAACGAAAAATGTCCACCATCAATTCTAATGCATAAAAATCTATGACAATTAATATTTTTCTTTTTTATATGGTGAAAAAAAAAAATCCTAATCTTATGTTATCACTGCCTGTTACACTACAAATTAAAATTGGCATGGGATTCCCAAATGCAAGTGGTGACGTTATCACTGCCTGTTACACTACATATTAAAATTGGCATGGGATTCCCAAATGAAAGTGGTGACGTTATCACTGCCTGTTACACTACATATTAAAATTGGCATGGGATTCCCAAATGCAAGTGGTGACGTTATCACTGCCTGTTACACTACATATTAAAATTGGCATGGGATTCCCAAATACAAGTGGTGACGTTATCACTGCCTGTTACACTACATATTAAAATTGGCATGGGATTCCCAAATGCAAGTGGTGACGTTATCACTGCCTGTTACACTACAAATCAAAATTGGCATGGGATTCCCAAATGCAAGTGGTGACGTTATCACTGCCTGTTACACTACATATTAAAATTGGCATGGGATTCCCAAATGCAAGTGGTGACGTTATCACTGCCTGTTACACTACAAATTAAAATTGGCATGGGATTCCCAAATGAAAGTGGTGACGTTATCACTGCCTGTTACACTACATATCAAAATTGGCATGGGATTCCCAAATGCAAGTGGTGACGTTATCACTGCCTGTTACACTACATATTAAAATTGGCATGGGATTCCCAAATACAAGTGGTGACGTTATCACTGCCTGTTACACTACATATTAAAATTGGCATGGGATTCCCAAATGCAAGTGGTGACGTTATCACTGCCTGTTACACTACAAATTAAAATTGGCATGGGATTCCCAAATGAAAGTGGTGACGTTATCACTGCCTGTTACACTACATATCAAAATTGGCATGGGATTCCCAAATGCAAGTGGTGACGTTATCACTGCCTGTTACACTACAAATTAAAATTGGCATGGGATTCCCAAATACAAGTGGTGACGTTATCACTGCCTGTTACACTACATATTAAAATTGGCATGGGATTCCCAAATGCAAGTGGTGACGTTATCACTGCCTGTTACACTACATATTAAAATTGGCATGGGATTCCCAAATACAAGTGGTGACGTTATCACTGCCTGTTACACTACATATTAAAATTGGCATGGGATTCCCAAATGCAAGTGGTGACGTTATCACTGCCTGTTACACTACATATTAAAATTGGCATGGGATTCCCAAATGAAAGTGGTGACGTTATCACTGCCTGTTACACTACATATTAAAATTGGCATGGGATTCCCAAATGCAAGTGGTGACGTTATCACTGCCTGTTACACTACATATTAAAATTGGCATGGGATTCCCAAATGCAAGTGGTGACGCATGCCTGTTACACTACATATTAAAATTGGCATGGGATTCCCAAATACAAGTGGTGACGTTATCACTGCCTGTTACACTACATATTAAAATTGGCATGGGATTCCCAAATGCAAGTGGTGACGTTATCACTGCCTGTTACACTACATATTAAAATTGGCATGGGATTCCCAAATGCAAGTGGTGACGTTATCACTGCCTGTTACACTACAAATTAAAATTGGCATGGGATTCCCAAATGAAAGTGGTGACTAGATTTGTCATACTGGAGCATTCTGAATGTCCTGCATCTAGAATAAACCAAACATTTTATACACCTTGATGCTGCCTCCTTGTATCATGGAGGCTTATATTTTGAATATTTTTTTTTTTTTTTTTTTTTTTTAACTCATTACCAAAAAATAATGACATTTGACAAGATTTTTGCAGATGACTCTGGAAATCATTGTGGGAAAAGGAGAAATTGCTCATAACGAGCAATTTCTCCTTTTCACACAATGTTTTCTGCCCTATCAGAAGGCTATTTTTAATGTCATCAAATTTTGAAATGTCGTCTGCAAACTCTTTGAATTTGGGACAGTCATTAACTTGGCATTTGTTTAAGGGTTAAAAACTACATAAATACCTTTCATCTTTCTGTTTTTCTGTCTGCGATCTTTGACTGCCAGCAGTAGCTAGTATGTCCGGGCTCTAAAGTAAAAAAAAAAAAAAATATTGCATTTGTTTGCATGGTGTTAAACACTGTATCAACAGTACTTCAGTCATTTTACAGCTTTCCTGAATTTCTTGGAGTGCTAGGCACAGCTCTGCAGTGTCTTGCCAAAGGTCACATCAACGAAAAAATCCCAGAACTGCTTGTCTGGTTTGAACATAGAACCCAAGTGTCACAAGACCAAAGCTGTTACCACTTGCCCCAGCAGGACCTTAAAGATACTCTCTCAGAGAGAGAAAGTGTACTGTTGTGTCATTCTGAACATGTCACAAATTTCTTTACAAAGGAATTTGCTGGGACCATTTAAAATTTTACGAGGAACATTTGTAAAGTTACGAGGACCGTTTGAAAAGTTACGAGGAACATTTAAAAAGTTACGAGGAAGATTTGAAAAGTTACCAGGAACATTTGAAAATTTATATTTGAAAAGTTATGAGAAATATTTGTAAAGTTACGAGGAACATTTGAAAAGCTACGAGGAACATTTGAAAAGATATGAGGAATATTTGTAAAGCAACAAGGACCATTTGAAAAGTTACGAGGAACATTTGAAAAGTTATGAGGAACATTTGAAAATATATGAGGAATATTTGTAAAGTTATGAGGAACATTTGAAAAGTTACGATGAACATTTGAAAAGATATGAGGAATATTTGTAAAGCTACAAGGACCATTTGAAAAGTTACGAGGAACATTAAATTATTAATTTTGAAATGTTACGAGGAACATTTGAAAAGTTACGAGGAACATTCAAAAAGTTACAAGGACCATTTACAAACTTACTAGGAACATCTGAAAAGTTACGAAGAACATTCAAAAAGTTACAAGGACCATTTACAAACTTACTAGGAACATCTGAAAAGTTACGAAGAACATTCGAAAAAAGGTACAAGAACATTTGAAAATTTAGGGGAATCATTTGGATTGCCTCTTACCTGTTCCCTGAACATGAGAGATACGATCTCGAGGACGTGCATCGATAAGTTCCTTTCCTCGTCAGAGCTGGCTATATAAAGTAACAGGTCCTCCAGTCCACTCACATGTATGGCCCTGTTTGAGGAAAACAAAATGTTTCACACCTCATCTCATAACTGATATCAACCTATTGAAGTTTTATCATTTTTCTTATGGATTTACCTTGTCAAAAGGATCCAGATATTGATATTTCATTCTACGTCCTGTTGCATTCTATATCAAAATGCGTAATAGCGGAAATTGATTATTAGATTATTGATATCTCTTGATTCCATATCAAAATGCGTCGTTGATTATTGACTATTTGCAGTAATCTTGTTTCTGATTGGTCAACATTCTCTTAATTTTCTCCGCAAATTGGTCCCCTCTGGCTCAGAAAGGGAACACCTGTTTAATGCGCATAGTGCCTTCAAGCTGTTACACAGTTTCAGCTTGAACCATCCTAGTTAAGGGTTACTCTGTGCCATTTTTTTCAGTAGCCTGACGGCTTTTCTGGCATTCACCAGTACTAAGGTCATGCAGGACATCCAAGTGAGTTTATTTAGGGTCGAATAAAATGAGTTTGATTGTATTTTGGCAGAATTCCAAAAATCAAGGCCCTTGGTGCCGTTTTGCTAAATGACTTAAAGCCATGCTTGCGCTCATATACACTAAAATTGTAAAAATTATAGAATAATTGAAAATTATCTTAAAAGTACTTTAAATTCCTCTTTACAGAGGAATTGAGATGGTAACATGGTCACATGATGCTTTTAAAAGAGTGAACACGATAAGGTTTGTTTACATTTAGGGATAAAACAAGCTCTGCCGAGAAACACCAGAAACCAATAAAACCCGAGAAATTTTCCATTTTAAATGTTCCATTTGTTAATATTGGATAGATGACAGTATCTTTATGTTTCATAATTATTCTAACCAGGTGATCCCCTCTAGTTAATCCAAGCACTCCATGATATTTTAGATGTTACTCGAAAGGAAACAATGTAAGTAAGTTGCTGGGCACCAAATGTGAAAAAAGCACTTTGAAAAATAGATAATAAATAGTACAGGCGTTGTATTGCCATGAACTTGTGTTTTTTCATTATGTTTCAACATATTCTATCATAAAACATAACTCATTCTACCCAGTTTTGCACTTTTTCTGAGAGCTAGTATGCTTTTAAGGAAAATATTTGCATAAGTCAAAACTTTTAAAACATGGATAATATCTTAAATGAAAGTGCAATATTGCAATGTCACACATCATTTGAAGCGTCTCTTAGAGATGATTCAAATGATGTGTTACTTTGCAATATTTCCAGCCCAGTAATGAACTAAGAGGAAATGAATGTTGTTTTAAACTTACGCAAATTTTCTAGCATAAGATGTTAAGTACAACAGTATCCTGTCCATGATCATCCATTAGGTAACTTAACAATAAAAAAAAAAAAAAAATGTTTCAATAACCTTGTAGAAAACAATTTGAATTGTATTGTAATAAAATAGGATGATTTTTTTTCTGATTTCTGATTTTCTAAAGTCATAAATGGAAAATGGGAAAATTGTCACTCTAAATAATTTGGTCATTTTTGCCGAAATAATTTAAAAGTATCTTGTACAAAACAATTTGTTACAGAATAGGATAAAAAAAAATCTGATTTTACAAAGTCTTAAATGGAAAATGGGAAAATTACCACTCTGAATAATTTGTCATTCTTTATCCGAAATAATTACCCCCCTTGTCTGTGATTGTTTGATATGAGCTATATGTTGGGGATCAAAGTGCAGACAGTGCCATCATCATAAGAGTTAGATTTTTCCAATACTTCAAAAGTTAACGACCTCTAATTGGGAAGATTTGATTATTGGATGCCTCAGGTTATTTTTTGCCAATTGACGATTTCAAAATGTCGTGTTTCCAGATCATTTACAGAACATTGACTTTAACCCTTTACCAAACACCAAATTTTTAACTGTCCCAAATTGAAACGACATTTAAAAATGCGATGAAATTGGAAAATAATCTTCTGATAGGGCAGAAAACATCGTGGGAGAAGGAGAAATTGCTCGTAATGCTTGTAAAGAGCAATTTCTCCTTTTCCCACAATGTTTTCAAGAGTTGACTTAAACATAGTGGTTGAATGTCGTCATTGTATGGTAATGAGTTCAGCCATTAGCACTTTAGTCCATATTGACAATTTCTCAAATTGATTCCCTATATTTTTCAAAAATTTGAATTTTTAAATCCCAGTTGAAAGAAACATCACAAATATGAACCATAGGATTGCATAAACCATTGTGACAAAAGCAGAAATTGCTCAAAGAAGAATTTGTGTTCACGATGTTACATTGGAATATACTCGCTTATTACATGTTTTTTATATTGAATAATTGTCAACTTCTCTTCTGTAACAAATTCCATATGATTAACCGAAAATCATCTGAACAGAAAACCCACAAATTGTGTATAATTCCTTAATAGGAGTCTAACCAACACAAATTAATACATCAAACTTCAAAATGATCAAATTACAGGGATTATTTAACGAGGCAGATCTGATGAATAATTCATTTTGTAACCAACAGAGATAATTAGCAAAATCTTGAGATTTCAACCCTTAAATAACATTTATTCCCATTGAATGGCAATTATCAAGTGGTTTTCATAACATATATCAGTGCAGCTGTTGTACATATTTAACCCCTTCCCAAACAACACATACTCGACTGTCCCAAATTGAAAGAGTTTGCAGACGACATTTCAAAATGTGATGAAATTGAACAAAATTCTTCATAAAAAGCAGAAAACCTTGTGGGGAAAGGAAAAATTGCTTGTTACGAGCAATTTCTCCTTTTCCCACAATGTTTTCTAAAGTCATCATCAACAAAGTCGTCAAATGTTGATATTGTTTGGGAAAGGGTTTAACAAATTTATTTTGAACTTCGAAATTTTCTCACATCTGTAAACAAGCAGCTTTAAATCTGGCAGCGCTTATCACTTCATTATGTAAAGTGCTACAAGTAATACGCACTTGGGGATTTCAAAATTATGCCACTAGGATAAATAACGCAATGGGCGTCGCCGAGATAAAATTACGAACTGTCATTTAGATTTAATGCTTGATGGACCTTGTTAAGTCAACCCTTTTCAGCGGAAAACATTTTGAAATCGTGAGAAAGGAATGAATCCAATTAGTCTAAACAAATTCTTCTTTTATATTTGTTTCACTATCAATCAAATAATCGTTTTATAAATTTTCATTTAATTTCGTAGTTTGTTTTGTAATTCTTCCATGTGGGATTTTAATGACTACTTAAAGCCAAAAGCAACAGCATATGACAATTATCAAGTAAAGACAAAAAGGTTTTCTATTTCAGATTTGTTAGATTTCATTGCACAAATGTAGAAATCTCAATTGACACAAAATCGCTTTATATGTCATAATGGTTTTTTAACAGTGCATATCCACAGAAGAGAACATTTGAAAGTCAAAATAACATGTCATTGAAACAATATGGCATTTGTGTTGCTGTTTGATAATCAATTGCTTCATATAAAATTATTTTGTTTTATATTGATTGTGAGACAAGTTCTTACAACTTAGATTAATCACTCTCAATTCTGCTTCCTGGATACATAGCCAGTAATCGCGCTAAATGTGGATTGATGAAAGGTCGCAGAGATTATTGCCACTCAGGGGATTCGAAGCCACAACCCTCGTGTCCAGAGGCCAAAGCTCTAACAATAGACCATATTCCAATTGACCAATTGATATTCAAGTAGAAAAAGCTATAGAAAACACAGTACAGCTATTTTGCAGTTTTATATAAAACAATATCTAGCTTCAAATTTCCCTCACACCTGTGTACAAATACCTTTTAAATTTCTACAACAGAATCATCTAAACCAGTATAAATGAAGAAAGGGCTAATAAAATCTGCAAGTTACTTGAACCTTGGAATTTAATTCCTGGTGCACATCATTCAAGTTGACTTAATTTCATGTAAAAATATTGGATAATTTTATCTGAAATAATGTTTTCTGTTGGCAAAGATCGTTGCCTTCACGAAGACGAATTATTTAATACTTGAATATGGTAATGCATGTTTTGATTCAATCTGCTGAAATCCTGGGCCATTAAATAAATTTAACGTAATGTAATACAATAAATCACTTTAATGCATCAACTGTAGCAATATGACAGTATGGGCGACAGTGGTGCAGTGGTAGGGCATCAACCTCTTGACCTCTTGTACTGAGGGTCCCTGGTTCATTCACTGTCAGGCGAGGTGGAAATTGCCAGGATTTACCAACAAATCGGCGCGAGTACTGATTCACCAGAAAGCAGACATGGAAGGTCAATCTAACAAGCTTCAAGCTTTCCTCATAATTTATGTAAAATGAATAAGTTTAAACTAAATATGACAAAAGGGGGAAAAATTGGTCTTAATAAGAAATATACACTTCTGTCACACTGGTTTCTAACAAATTTTCATACAAAAAATGTAGGCTTTTCTTGCTTTCTTTCTTTGTTTTCTGTTGTTTTTTCCCTCATGTGGTAAAAAAGAAAAGAATTAAAAAAGGTCAAGGTTGGTTTTATGTCTCATATTTATGCTAGGCATATTCAGATGACTTATACAGTTACATCCCCGATCACTGGGTGATAATTCATCCGTTTACATATGGCACAAATGCAGCCATGGCACATTGGTTTATCCCCTCACAGGTACCCATTTATACACCTGGGTGAAGAGGAGCAACATGGGATGCCAATTTACTTGGTGTCTGGCCTGGATATATCCCGTTTCCATAAGCATGAAGTCGGTTTCAGCACTATAAGGGTTATATGACATGACAAATCTCGGCTACTTACCAGAGAACCTGATCATGGACACTAGCATCATCATCAGTCCTCTAAAAATGATAAAACCACATCATTACCATCATAGCATAAACAATATGCAAATCCATTAACAGGGGTTTCCCTTGATTTATGCTAATTTGGGGGCCCCCTTATATATGGAATTGAGAATGGAAAATAATGATTTCTATAGGTCATATCCAGAAATTGGGGGTCTTCCACCATACAAGTTGGATTTCAATAAAAACCTGGGTTAAGAAGATGTGATTTTTCTATGTAGTTTTTTCTTCTGCCATTGAATCAACATGGATTCGCCACAAGATCCCTAATTGGAAAATGTCGCCGAATTCAAACATAACTTTTCAAAGGCTCAAGTTTCATACAAAAGGGGGACCCAGTCTATATGCATTATCATATGATTTAAAAAAAAAAAGGACGAGTCATTTTAAAAGCCAAGATCATCAACAAATTAACAAAGTTAAACAGTAATGTTTTTATAATAAACTGTCTTCTGATCTTTATGTGTGTTTCAAATGATGAAATATAAAACAAATCTGTTATTAAAAACTAGACATTAAATAACCATCTTCAAGCACATGCTCAAGTTTACTTGTATACAATACAACATTAAATTATTACAAAATAATCAATATCAAAAGCTTCTCCTCTCATGTATTAATTGGAAAAGATATTGGGAAGAAAATCAACACGGAATGTAGAACAAATCCATAAAACCAGTTAATGATGTATGAAAACCTACCTGTTCTGCGTCTGGATTGGGCGGTACGTGTAAAATATTTCGAATCAGAATTAGCAGCCGTTCAATCAACAGTCGATGCTCTTCTTGTCTGTGTTCCCAATCCTGTTACAATGTATGATGTAAGGTTTGAATACTGAGAGCTTTATTGTCTTTATAAGGTTCGATAAAGATTTTTATGGCTTCACAAGATTTGATAAGGCTTTTTCGGGCTTCTTAACTTAAAATATTCATACAGTTTGATAAAGCTTATGGGGCTTCATTAGTTTAAATTAGGCTTTTTTGGGCTCCATAAGTTAATTTTGTATGGTGTTTAACGCTATATCAACACTTTTTCAGTTATGTAACAGCTTTCCTGGATCCATTAGTACTAGGCTAGGGCTCTGAAACAAATTGCCAAATGTCACTCCCACAAAACCAGATGTGTCAGTGAGACTTGAACGCAGGACCCCTCAGTTCTAAGTCCACCACCTTAATCACTTGGTCAGACAGAACCCCTTCAAAAGTTAAAATATTCATAATAAAGTTTGATAAGGTCTTTTTGCTTCATGAGTTTCCATGAATAGTCTAGGCTAGAATATGAGTCTTGCTAAAGGATAGTCCACAGTGAAATATTTGGCTGCCATTGAGAATCAAACCACTGCAGCATTGCTCCCAGTCAAAAAGTAAGTGGGCATCAGTGGTGCAGAAGAAGAGCATCAACCTCTGGTGCCGAAGGTCCTAGGTTCGATCCCAGTTAGTGGGGAGGTAAAAGTGCCGGGACATACACATAAATCCATGCGAATACTAGCCATGTGTTCAGGAGGCAGAATTGAAATTGAGTTGTAAGACTTTGTTTCAAAATCCATTCAAAATTGTTAAGCTTAAAAAAAGAGGCAAATGAACAAAAAATTTAATAATTACCAGCTTAAGCATCTCTCCTAACTTTTCAGTGATAACGGAAAATACTTCATCATCAATGAAAGCCTGTAAAACAAAAAACAAAAAACATGATGGTGTTTACGCTCATGGATTCATACTCCACTCTAAGAATTTACTCCTACATCTTAATTGTTTGTTGATGTAAAAGGTAGCACAAAACCGAAAATCGACAAAATAAAGAGGAAAAAAAACAAAGAAAAAATGTTCATAACAAATCACAAGTAATGGTTTAATAAATGAGTAATGCACTTTATCAATAGTTAGAGTAATGTGCATATTAAATTAAAAGTCATACATGCTTTTTGGTTTCCAAATTCAACAATTTCAGCAATAAAACTTACCCAAATTAACATGCCTAGGCCTATTTTGTTTTCTCGCTACTTTTTAATGATTGCTTTCACTTTCAATGGTGAACCAGTCTAAATGGGTTTATGAATTGATTCAGGAAAGATTGTTAAAAAAAACCACAGTAACATTACCTCTTTTATTGCCTGTAAGTGTGTTTCCACCTCCAGATAGTTATTGCGAAGACTTTTATCCTCAGGGACAAACCCGTTGAAACATAACACCCCGGGTTGGGTTAGATTCACAAGCAACCTGTGAGGGAGAGGATATGATAAACAATATTTTTATCTGTTAACTGAGTTACTTCTACAGGTGTGAGTTACTTCTAGTTCAAACTTATTTATTTTACGTCAATTGTGAAACAAGCTCTTACAACTTAGATTGACCACTCTCAATTGTGCTTCCTCGATCATAGCCTGTGGTCACGCCGAATGTGGATTAATGTTAGATCTCAATGTGGATCAATCTACTCACAGAATTTGAATCCACAACCCTTGTCCGAAGGCCGACGCTCTATCTCTGGACCACTGTCTTCCATTCTGAGTGACTTTTAGAGGTGTTATTGACAAGATATTTATTTAAGTTGAATGGCCATTATTTACATTAAGCAAAACTGTAGAGGTGTAGGGGTACTTGAAAAAATGCAAGGTTTTTAATGATCAAAATCAAGAAAAAATAACCAAGATTAAACTTGAAAAAATATGTTGGTTTCACCAAGGTCTTATAGCTCATGATACCTTGGTAAATGCTTTTAAATAATTAACATTTTTTATATCCGTCACTAGATCACTTATGGCTAAGCACACCTGTCAGTATTGATTTTTGATTTTGTCTCACCTTTTTTGTGTTTTATTATCATTTTGTATTCGAATTCAAATAGGCAACAGATAAATAAATAGAATAAATGGTTAGTGTCTTTGAAAAGGAAGCGTTATCATGTTCGGCTTTGGTAAATTATCCAAATCGCCTTCGACTCACCAGATGCTATTCCTACAGCTTGCCCAATAACATTTCCTATTCATGACCAAATATTCTCTATATAGGGGACCAAATTTGTGAGAGAGTCCCTTTAACCCTTTACCAGGGCTCACCCTGGCTGGAAAAAAGTCTGCGCCAGAACATTCGCCAAATGACAAAAATAGGAGCCAAATTAAAGAAGTAGGAGCCAAATTCTGAGCAAATGGCACCAATTAAAATTTCTTTATTTTAAACACTTTTCATGTTATATTTACATATATGTTAAATCCTCCTGGTAAATTATTTCTGTTTGTTATGTTTCACCATTTATTAAAATTGTAATGTCATAAATATGTAATGTGTAATGCCAATAAAAATATTATGTTAAAAAAAAAAAAAAAAATAACCCAAGACATTCCCCTTCCCCCTTCCGAACAAATTTAAACCAAAGATGGTATAACTAAAGACTACGCTTTGAGTGACAATTCCTATTCATGACACCAACCAAGAATTCTCTATATAGGGGACCAAATTTGTGAGAGAGTCCCTTTAACCCTTTACCAAACGCCTACTTTTCTACTTTCAGAAATCAAAACAGTTTGCCTTTACCAAACGCCTACTTTTCGACTTTCAGAAATCAAAACAGTTTGCCTTTACCAAACGCCTACTTTTCTACTTTCAGAAATCAAAACAGTTTGCCTTTACCAAACGCCTACTTTTCGACTTTCAGAAATCAAAACAGTTTGCAGACAGCATTTTAAAATGTGATGAAATTGAAAATAATCTTTTGATAGGGCAGAAAACATTGTTTGGAAAGAAGAAATTGCTTGTTAAGAGCAATTTCTCCTTTTCCCACAATGTTTTCCAAAGTCATCTAAACAAACTGGTCAAATGTCGTTATTGTTTGGTAATGGGTTAATGCCACACACCTGATGATGGTTTCCCATAAAGTACCGTCCTCCCTGTAATGTTTGAGTATGGGCAACAAGTCGTTCTGCACAATCTGGGCGTGGCCAAGCTGCCTCCGTATGTCACATGTCTCGTCCTCTCTCTTCAGGAAGCGAATCAAGTCCTTAACTGTCTCTGTATGATAAAGGTATTATGGTTTTAAGTTCCTTCAATTTTGTTTTTATGGCGTTCAATGCCATATCAACAATTTTTCAGTTATGTAATGGCTTTCCTGGATCAGCCAGTACTAGGCTTGGGCTCTTAAGTGACTTGCAAAAGGTCACTCCCACAAAACCAGGGGCTGGAACACAAGACTCCAAAGTTCATAATCCCCCACCTTTACCACTGGGTTATGAAGGACCCCTTCAATAATTATTTGACAACAGGAAGACGTAAATTTATCTAAGATTTTACCAATTTGAAAAGAGGGTGAATGTTAGGATTTATCAAAAATTGAGAATTTTTCATGAAAAAAAAACAACCTAAAACATAAGCTTTTTCATGCAGAATTTGCTGTTGTGAGACATTGCATCTTTCCTTTCATCAGACTATATTATTGTATGTACAATGAATCTTGTAAAAGAATACATATATGTGATACTTGGGGTGATGTTTTGGACGAAGTCGGATCACAATATTTTGACATTAATTCACCAGAACGTTACCATGATTACTTTTATTTACTCTGCGGAGACACCATATTCTTACTGTCTAATAAACTTGCTAGAATTTAACTCACCATCAATATTCTTTCTTCATTGAATCACTTTACAGTCATTTTGGGAATTTTCTAATGGGAAATTGGGAAAAGTGGTCAGTTAATTTGATTTGGAACAGGTCTGTTTTTTGGTTCCATGGAAAAATAAAACCCTGAACATTATTTTATGATGCAATAGGTAAGTAAACAAACCTAGACAGTCGGGCTCTTTAATGTATTTCTGGCCCTCCTGGTATCCAAGTGCACTGCAAGTGGCCTGTAACTCTACATGCATCACCATGACTGGGGATCTGTGATGGGAAATAAAAATGTATTTTGTTATGGGAATAAACATATTCTGTGATGAAAATGTAAAGAAAATTTATTGGATTATATTCATAAAATCAGTCACGTGTACTAAGAATTCCCGAAGAGCTTTGATTTTGTAGAAAATCGGAGTAACTATTTGCTTTTTCATTTTTTTTCAATTGTGTTGATCAAAATATTATTTAACAACATGTAATCTTTAATTTAAATGACTTTGATTACAACTAGTGGTAATTTTAATTGAATCTATTTAAATTAATCTTTATATCTGATAGCAGGATGAGTTGTCATGCCCGAGTTAACCCACAGGCAATGTTGGAAACATGCTGAGTCAACCCTTCACCATTTCCTTGAACCATGACAATCCAAAATAACAAATATATACAACCCCTCCCATTTTAAACCGATGCATTGTCATGAAGAGGTTAACAACCTGAAATCGACTACAAAACAATCTGATCACTCTGCTTAAGATAGAAGTTTCATAAAATGCAACGCACAGAACCAGAAATCACCATAAAATCCAACCCAGGGTACGAATTATTGAGCGGACGAAACAACCCGGCACGATTCCGAGTCAACTTTCGATGGAGAATAGAGGTCTTAAATTGAGAATACAGTCGTTTATAAGAATAAAATACTGTCGAGCTATTTAATCGGGACAAGTAGAGTTTTTAAAACGCGTGTGGTGAGGCATTTGTTGTAGTTAAATCAAGGAAATACAAACCTGGTGTAGCGTAGTTGTTTACCTTTTCCTAATTTCCCGCGTTGTTGTGACGGTCTCGTTTATTCGTGGAATCAGAGTCGAATAATTTTGTTCGGATTGTTTAAGTTGCATTTTTAATCATTCGCCATTCGGAACACCTCGGCCATTTCTTAAAATAACCTCGGAGGTAATGGGGAGCCATTTTTGAAAGTAGGTCAGCAACGAAGGGCCGATCGTATCTACTCGGCAATCCCCGTAACAAGCCGGGGATTGCCGAAAAGAGCCGATTGACAAAATATGATACAAAGATGTGTTGATATGATCATCTTTAATGAAAAGGGTAAAAAGCCCATTCAATTGTGATATATAACCAATTTGTGTGCATTCAAATACATATTTAGTGCCTGTGTGCATTTTGCCAGAGACATAGATAAATCTATGTCCGCCGGAAATAAGGCGAATTACCCCAGGATTTCTGGTGTATTCATGTACTGCCTACGAGGTATATCTACCGACTTGTTACGGGGATTGCCGAGTAGATACGATTGATCATTCGCGTGGGGAGTTTGAATGTTTTAAAACTTGTGAAGAATAGTTTTCTGTTTTATCATAAGAATAATTTGAAAAATATGCATTCGTCTGTTTTTTACTCTCACTACTTCTTTCGTCGAAGTGTCATTTTGCCAAGATACTTCAGAGCCAAAGGTAGCTTCCTTCACAATCGATGTAAAACAATTACTGTGAATAATAGTCTAGTCTGGTACTTGTGAATCCAAGGAAATTCGTGAAATAATTGTTGATCGACGTAAACCCCCATAAGTCTTATCTTGATGGTAACACAGACAAATGGCTCAATATTTAAGGTTGAATACACATAATCCGCCATTTTGAGGACCCCATTTTGAAACTCATTCTTTCGTCGGATTACCTCGGTCATTCTCAGAATACCTCGGTTTGGACCGGCACTATTCGCATTCAACCGAATAGTTCCGGACCCGGATGTTAACCGAGAAGTTCGGAGAACTACCGATGTAATCCGATGAGTTTCAAAATGGCGGATCATGGGAAATTT
The DNA here is from genome assembly GCA_947846245.1 of Cerastoderma edule. Classification (NCBI taxonomy): domain Eukaryota; kingdom Metazoa; phylum Mollusca; class Bivalvia; order Cardiida; family Cardiidae; genus Cerastoderma; species Cerastoderma edule. The sequence continues at coordinate 692,149 of OX401409.1, forward strand.
ACCTTAAATTTCTTGGGAGTTTCATGGGGTTTAGCGCCGTATCAACACGTCTTCTGTTATATTACGGCTCCCCTGGGATTCACTTGTACAAGGTTAGATCTATCCAAAGGAATCAGCAGCGCTGGTGGAGCTCGAACTCGAAACCTCAGTTCCAGATTAAGCCAAGGAGTACTAGTGGTAGCGACCCACGGAACACCGACATGTAAACTGCTGTTATCACGTGTCTGAGATAAGAATTTGTTGAAAATGATGATACCCCATAAACTGGTTCCCCGCTCTATACTTACCCCACAGAAAGGTATACTAAAGCTCAGCAGGGAAACATCAGAATGTAACGGTAATAGGGTTTATGTATAAATACTACTTCTACAGTCTCGCTGAAGAAGCCGGCTTTTATGGGTGATTCGGTAGAGTGGTTGGCTTTACTTGGAAGTTAAGTAACGTATTACATGGTTAGTACCTGGATGGGTGACCCACGTCGGCTTTACTCCGAGAGGGACCCGATACACGTTACAAGAACAAGGGAAAACGAGAAAATTTATTTATTGGCGGGTAACATGGATTCATTTCATTTTTTCGCATTGAATTTGGACCAGTCATATATTTCCATATAGGAGTTGATAGGTAAGCGGTCGATCCCATTTCGTTACGTGTCTACTTCAGATGATAATTTCATCGAAACATTTTTTAACGTGCATGTGGTATTTTGAGCCGATGGCTTTTTACCAAATATTGTAAATAATAAGTTTATCATTCTGTCGCAATGGTTTCTTCCCAATATCATACAGAAAACATATTTGTTAAGTTTTACCCGATGCTGCTCAAGTTGAAATTTGAAATTTATACAGCCACAAATGGTAATAGGTTAAAAGACAGTTCACCCATTTGTCAAAATGATTTCTGCCAAATATCATACAGAAAAATGTATTTTTTCTGTCAACTTTAGTTTCCCATCTGATGTTGCTTTCAGTTTGGGACAGCCACAAATTCCCACATGGGGACGACAATTGGTAAACGGACGATTTATCCATTTGTCAAAATGATTTCTGCCCAATATCGTACAGCAAAAAAAATGTATTTTTCAATTGAATCTTCCCCATTTGCTATTGCTTTGAATTCGGGCAAGTCACAAATTTCGCTATGGGGGTAATATGTTATCGTACACTCCCATGTAGTCACGTGTCAGCTGCAGACGACAATTTCAAAGAACCATTTTGTGTTCATTCAGACGAAATGAATAACAGCTTTAATGGTCATCTGCTAATTGTTTTGATCATTACTGATATTCCATAACAATCTTTCTTACGCAAATATTTTCCAACATTACTTTAGAGTACATATTTTGTGAAGAGTGCAAATGGGATAAAACGCCAGCAGCATCGAATTATGAAGAGACCGTCAATAAACAAGGTAAAAGTTAAGGTGGGGTTCATAGTCTCAAATAACTCAGATGATCGAAGCTGTAACAGTTTGTGAATGGAAAATCGACGACTGGATCATTCGGACCAAGTCTTATAGGAAAATCCGGGCAACGTTTACCTGCTGGACCACTGGATGAAAAACCAGCCGTTTACATATGGCAAAAACACAGTCACAGCTAGTCTGGATTACCTGCCCCTTAACATTACATTGGTACTAATCTATTCTAGTACGACGGGAACCAGACTTAGCCACAGCACATTGGGTTCTTCCCTCACATGTACCCATTTATACACCTGGGTGGAAAAAAGGCAACGTGGGGTGCATTTTTTTATTAGGGAAATTCCGATGATCCGGTCAGGATTCAATCCATGCGCCCTCCGATCCCAAAGTCGACGCCCTACCACTGCACCACAGTTTCCAATTAATATTGTTGAACACGGCATAAAGTCAGTTTCTCGTTTAACCTGAATGAATTTTTTGGTTTTATAGTGTTTATGTGGTTTGAAATCACATCAACATTTGTTCAGTTACATTATGATGCCCGGCTCATCATTGCATGGGGAAGATTTCTTTGTGTTCCTTGGATAAACCGAATGTTCAGATTGCTGCGATGCATCCAGACTTTTGTAACTAAATTGATTAATACATATAGATTATATAAAAGTATATAATGGAAAAATGAGAAGACAAATTATATAAGTGATTCAAAGTGTTTTTCCCTATCATTTTTACCATAATTCTTAGTTAAGCATGTCTGGGGGTGTTTTAAGTACAATGCTTTATGTGATATCTCTAACCCTTAGAATGCTGAGTAATTTTCAAAAAATAGATTTCTGTGTAGTCTGCTTTCCAAAACCTTGAATATCTGATCAACTTTGATGAGGAATGATACTCAATTTTACTCAGAGTAGCAAACAGGTTAGATCACAGGCCAGCCGCCAATTTACTTGGCGGCTGGCCTGTGATCTTACCTGTCTGCCCAAGCATGGAGTCGGTTCCAGCACTATAATGGTTTAGTCAGGTTCTTACAATGAGTGGTAAAATCTCCTTCCTTCTCATCTTTCAACGAAGACATAAAGTAGCCATTAAAGCACACATAAAACAGAAGAAAACAGACCTTGATATTTAATTTTTAATCTTCAATTTTTCACAAGTTGACAACGTTTATGGGTGAACTAATCTAGGACAATGACCCATGTCCTCGAAGCGTACTCAAGTATGATATCTTGCTTAAACTCAAAATAATTACTCAATTTTAAGCACAAGTATAAGAATCGACGTTAAATGGGGATCTAGAAATGAACTCGCACTCATATTCTTTGCTAAGACTTCAGTTAAATCCTTTCCCAAACAATAACGACATTTTACCACTTTGTTGCAGACGACTCTGGAAAACATTGTGGGAAAAGAAGAAATTGCTCTTGGCGAGCAATTTCTCCTTTTCCCACAATGTTTTCTGCCCTACCAGGAGATTATTTTTAAATTGCATTACATTTTGAAATGTCGTCTGCAATCTCTTTCAGTTTTGGACAGCCGAAAATTTGGCGTTTGGTAAAAGGTTGATTGATATGTTAGAGGCAAAGCAATATGGTACCACTTTAAGCAAAGATGTGTTTCAATTACATATACATGTACATGTATCCGGGGAAAATTCACACGATTTGTTCGTCTCATTACCTCAACCCTTAGAAAGCTGGGTAATTTATCAAAATAGATCTTTGTGTAGTCTGCTTTCCCATACCTTAAATTCCTGCTTCATTTCACAGTAGCGATCAGTTTAGATCACAGGCCAGCCGCCAGCCGCTAGTTTACTTGGTGAATGGCCTTGCTTTAACCTGTTTGTATATGCATGAATTCGGTTCCAGCACTTTAAGAGTTAACATAGGAACACAGAAATGGAACAGGAGAAGAAATGAAGCAAGATGGCGTCCAATTCGTAAACAACTTTGATAGTTGATCCGAGCTTCGAATATCATTTTGCAATCTTTAGTAGCTTCTTTGATCAGTTACCATACTCTCTAGATAAACAGAGACATGACGAAGTTTATATCTCATCGCACTTGTAAGTATCTTTTACTGTTATCTTTGATCGTATGTATTTCACATCTTTAACCCTTTCCAAAACAACAAATTTTCGACTGTCCCAAATTGAAAGAGTTTGCAGACGACATTTCAAAATGTGATGAAATTGAACAATATTCTTCATAAAAAGCAGAAAACCTTGTGGGAAAAGGAAAAATTGCTCGTCACGAGCAATTTCTCCTTTGCCCACAATGTTTTCTAAAGTTGTCTGCAACAAAGTCGTCAAATGTGGTTATTGTTTGGGAAAGGGTTAAAGACAAAGTGTCGCCGAGAAATCTGCAAAACTGGGAAAATATGTTATTTATACGAGCATTATAACAGCTTCTATTATAACAAGAAGTCTCTGTCTTTTTTAGGCAAGATATCATGCACTGGCGACTGGTTATCGACGAGATGCATAAACATATCATCACATAATATACACGTTTGTTTGGGAAAAAAAAGAAAAAAAAAACACACAAGGAAAACGGTACTTGAAAAAAGTATCACAAAACGCAAAGTTTTATCAAACCTTTATTCACCTTTGTTCAAATTGATTTTAACCAGGGATTTATATTTTCACACAGACCCCGAATACATGAATAATTTCATACATTAATTGAAAACTAAATGAAGGAATCAATGATAAATGAATGAATGAATAAATAGACCAAAAAATAGATAATTGAAAAAATGAATAAACAGATGGATAAAGAATATTTCTAGATAAATAAACAAATAATAAATAGGTAAATGAATAATGATAGAACAAGATAAATGAATATATGTGTTGGTAAATCGATAAGTATATGAATGAATAAATCAATTTGTAAAATAAATAAAGGAATGACCGATATTATCTCAGGTTATGTCAAAATTCTTTGACGAACAAAAAACGGTCCAAGATGAAGCATGCCGTTCTATCAGAATCGTATCTGACCTTGACATTGGGTGTTGATGCCTCGCTAAAAACAGTTGCCTTAACGTACAAACAATGTTTAGCCCATTTTACCAATTTCAAATTTTGTGACTGGTTCAAACTTACAGAAAAGACGATCGGCTTGCTTGAAAAAAAAAATAATAATAAAAGAAAATGAATAAAAAAAAATGATTAAAAAAAGGAGAAAGAGAGATCGAAAAATACAAAAAAAAACTCAAAAAATAATTCACAGTGGTGATGGTATACACACGAGACATATTATTATCAGAATGAAAAAAGGAGAAATTTATTATAACGAGCCATTTCTCTTTTCGTCGCAATGGCTTCTCAAGATTTCTGCAGCAATAACTTTTTGGATGCAATTTCGAAATTTCTGTAATCTTCATTTACATGTGATATAGTTAAAGCTGTTTGCTCACAGATATAAGGAAAATTGGATTTTTTTTCTTTAAAACTTTATAGCAGCTGTACTGTTGTATGCGACGTACCGCAAATAGGCATTTGAAGTAAAACTAATTCATATTAAAGTGTCTAGAGCCTTTGTAAAATAAAAGAGTATGTATGCGAATCAAAAAGCGTTGCAACGGATTTAAAATCAATTGCAGACCGTCTATATATACTAGGATATATGGACAACTATCTTTCAATCGTAATTCTTTCTTGAATATTATACCTTAATATAAACTGTATTGTATCAACGATATTTAATTTTGACTGGCAAATTGTATCATAGTTGAACAAACAACTTTAACAATTGTAAAACGAAACGCGAAACTCATCAAATGTCGATTAATGACTGCAGGAACACATGTCTTTGGGTTTTCCCTAGAATTCATTAAAAGTAATTAAAAGTAATTCTATATAGTTTTTTGTTGGTTTTAATCATATTTCCTTTATTACAGCAAAAAACAAAAAACAAAAACAACAACCCCAAATGCTCAAGACATCGATGTGGCACAATAAAGTAAAAGCCTATCTCATAGAGGTTCGTACGAAGGGTTTCCACGTAAACATACATATATAGAGAAAAGGAGTGCCGCAGAAAGAGATAAATTAGACGTGAATGGAACATAATACCTACTTGCGTAGTATTAATCATACTTTTAAGCAGATGCCATTTTTTTCATACACAAAAAACAAACTCGCCTTTGAGATTCAAGGTTTACGACAATTTTTGTAAACAAAGACGTAAAGTTACGAATATGTGTGAGACAGATCCTAGGATGGGGCCCGGCCCGTTCGTATACGCCGCATTAAGCCTAGTGCGGGGTATACACACGGACCAGGCACAATGGCAGACAAACATGGAATATTACACAGAACCAGGGTGTCATTTTACCAATAAACGTAACTAAGATGCGACTTTGTCGCACGACCTTTGATAAAATGGACCCCAGGAGTATTTCAGTTATTTTGCGGCATCCGGTTCTAAGTTTTTTTTTATCTACATATGAACTGGGTAAAGCTCATGGTAGAACCATCAGTAAACCGGAAGTCAGTTGATGCAAAGACTACGTAACATGATTACGATTCAAACCCTCACGAAGAAAGCCCTGGCGATATCAAGTCCAATGCCCTTTCACAACCGGCCAAAGAGACACCCTTTATTAAAATCCAAACCCTTACAGGATTCGAACCATTGCGTAGAAGAACCTGGCGAATCTAAGTCAAATGTTCAACCAGATTGGCTTCGTAGACCCGAATTGCTTTTTTCAGCCCTTTTCCAAGAGATCGTTTTCTACGCCATTTGCATCTATCGGCGTTGTTTTATGATTTTGTATAATCTGACTGTACATCGGAATAAACTCGTTGAGCTTTTGGCGATGGGACGAAGACGACAGCGATTCGACTGGCGTGCGTTTCACCGCTTCCCCGCGCTCATTCGGATTGTCTTGGTCCACAAGCAGAACAAGGCTCTGCCGCGGTCTCGTGATAGGCGTGTTGTAGTTCCCGCCCCTTCGGTTACTGGACGCTAAGCTCCGCCTATACCTTCGCCGTGTGATGATGGACTTGAGAGCGTGCCTAAACTTGGTCGAGACGAAGTTGTAGATGATGGGGTTACAAGCGTGGTTCAGATAGAACATGATGCGTCCCGTGTAGAGTATGTTAAGAAACGTCTCCAGCCCAACCTTGTGGTAGTCAGGCGTGAAGGACGCCCACATACCGATGGCGCGTATCGGCAGATGGAACACGAAGAACAAGATCACAAGACTGAGAATGATGTTGATGACCTGAAGCCGCAGGCGCCTCCTGGTGCCGTGTTGATGGCTGCTACACAAGCTATCGTTGTCGTCCTGTGTGAAGTGAAGGATGTAACAGATACGCGTGTAGAGAACGAAGAGCACGACAAACGGGATCACGAAGTGGCAGGCGAACATCGTCATCACGTAAGCTTTCTGCCAGGTTTCCCGGACGTTCATTCGGCACACCTTGATCGGGGTACCATCCGGATGCGAGGAGTCCCGGTACACCGCCAGGTACACGTAGGGCACATTACACGAGGTTGAAATGAGCCAGAGCACCGGTAGGATTTTGGCGCTCTTTGTGATGCTGTCATGGATGCCTTTCAGTGGACGGCAGACCACGCGGTATCTCTCCACGCTGATGGCGACTAATGTCAGAACCGACGCCTGCGTCACGAGGTTCTCAAGAAAAGGCACGAGTTTACCTGGAAATATACAAATGGGCCTACGTTAACAGCAAATTCAATTCAAATCTTTATTTGGCAAAAACCAGCATATGGATGCCTTTGACCAAAACAACATTTACAAATATGGTACAGACATATACATTATATATCAAAGCATGATAAGTATACAAAATTTGACGAAGATTATAAAATCCTGATATGTGCCTTTCACTAGTGACACACTCAGGCAGGGTGATCACGTGACCAATGTTTACGAAAAGGTCCATACTAGATGGCTGCTCAACAGGTATGTTTTCTTTTTTAGCAGATTATTTCCGTTTTCCACTATTTTATTTACGCCATGTTCCGACCTTCAACTTCCCGGTTCTGGTGATATATGGAAACGTATGGTTTATAACCGCGCTACGTCTAACTCTCGATATAGAAATTGGATTCAGTCGATGGGTGATGGTTTTAGGTCATTCGCATCCCCCGACTCAAAAATCTCTGCATGATCTTGGAGCAAACGGCAGGCCATTCAACGGTTGTTGTGGAAAATCGTAGCATATGGCACGCAGGCCCGTATTAGTCGGTACACGACTGCGATTTCTCTGCCGAAAGTTAGACGTAACGCTGTTATAAAGCATGGGTTATCAAATACCACCATAACCGTAGAGTTAATGGTCAACTCATGCGGGGTACACAATGTGGCTATCATTGGCAAAAGTTAGCTGGACGCGGCCATCTTGTTAGCATATTTGATCGTAAACATTGGTCACGTGATTCTCTCGCCTGGTTATATGTGTACTTTTAAACATGTATAATCGGTCAACAAAATTTGTATTGGAAAAAAGAAAAAAAAGATCATAATCAGCAATTTTACAATTTTCTACGAAAACAAAATTGAAAATGAGAAATCATCAATTGATTTCAATAGACGCTTGCAATCCAGGGGATGTTTGATAAACACTAAACAGCTGACCGAAAATCTAATGAAATCCTGTTAATAGGGCCATTTCCATTCCTTTTCTTCCTAATTCACCCATTCCACCCATTCGGAATAAAGCGACTTCTTCAAAATGAAAAATTAAACGACAATATAAAAAAAAACAGAAAAATAATCACGTTCTATCTGAAAATTTATATAAAACTTTGTGAAAAAGGAGAAATTGCTCAGTACGAGCAATTTTTTCTTTTGTCACAATGTTTTCTCGCATCTTTTGCTCAAAACGCTTTTAAAAGAGTACACATGATAATGAAAACACATTGAGATACATTTTAATGGAGAAACCACTTAGCGGTAACCTAATGATATTTGAAGTAGAAGCAATTAAGAAAGATCGCTAAAAAGGCTATCAGAATTTGTGTTAAAACACTGAATGCTCAAAGCGCGCATAACGCATCGGGATTCATATTTATCGTAACAATCCGAACTCATCGGGTTTATCCAATAGGCACGGAAATACCCGAGAAGTTACGATTTTTGTCGACACTGTGTTGTTTGATCGGTTTTTACGCCACTTTCAACGGTATTGCAGTTATACCTATATAATCCGCCATTTTTAAACTAAATAGTTGGTCGGATTACTTCGGTCGTTCTCGGTATACATCGGTCGTGACCGGAACTATTCGGTGTGAACCGAATAGGTCCGACACCGACCGATGTATACCGAGAACGACCGAAGTAATCCGACGAAAGAAAAAGTTTTGAAGTGGTGGTTCATGGGTATTCTACCTAACCAAAGCGGCAATGGTCTATATCCTTCAACTAAAAGTATTAGCTGACTAGTATTTCGTCGATATTGAGCGTCATTTTGTTTTTTTGGCTTTACGTCATTTAAAGCAGTATTTCCTTATAACAAAATAAAAATCCTTGTTCTTGGCAATTCCAAGGACGTGCCTCACAATGAATCACAATACCTCGTAAATGTTAATGGACAAAAACTCTGCCGGGTCCCACGAGTTACAATTCCGCCATCTTAACCGCTAGGTCATGCAGAAGTTGATCTTATAAATCAAGCGCCTGCTGAAAAATATTTCTTCCCGTGTTTTTCTTGTATTTATTATCGCCACTTTTGTGCAAATGAGACATCGACGCATGCAGAGTTTCAGACAGGCTAATTATAGTCTCAAACGCTCGAGGAAGATCCATAAAGCACCTGTTTTCCATTAAACAACCATAAGTGATGGCAATTCGTTAAGATTTATTTGTCTATCGCCCTCGAACATGGTTGAACTTGTTTCAATTAAGGAGTGCGTGTTATTCCACGTTTGATCGTATTTGTGTGCCTTTTGCGATATTTTTATGTTATTTTGCAGTATTTAATGGATGCATGTAATTAAGTCTTTGATCGAATCAACAGTATTTCACACAGTTGGCTTTGTATTCGTTAAAAAAAGAATCAATTTGTTTTCTTAAAATAGTTTGCAGTTTAGTGCAGTGTATGATGTGTTAAGTTTGATTGTGGCTTTTCGCATTTTGCGATAAATTGTCAGCTAGTTTGCTGCATTCCCCTAACAAGTACTGTCTCGAACCAAACATATCAGAAACATGTTTTTTAGGTTTTTAACCCTTTCCGTAACAACACATTTTCGACTGTCCCAAATTGAAAGAGTTTGCAGACAACATTTCAAAATGTGATGAAATTGAACAATATTCTTCGAACAATTTCTCCTTTTCCCAAAATGGTTTCTAAAGTCGTCTGCAACAAAGTAGTCAAATGTCGTTATTGTTTGGGAAAGGGTTAAACGAGCCCACAACCTGTAACATAGCTATCTTCGCCAGTGACTCAAAAGACCCTGTGGCTTTAAAGAATACTGTGCAGTTACCCAGTAGTAAAGAGGAAATGCCTATAGTGTGAACGATCTTATATCGACTGCAATGTAAGTGATAAATTGGTATAATCCGGCGTTTAGAGGAAGTTTGAAAGTCAAAATAAAGTAACGTTGAGGCAATGCAGTTTTTACTTTTTATTTGATAGATAGATTTATTTAGTTTAAACATATTTTATTGTAAAATGTTTTTACAATTGGATTGGGACGGAAGATTTATTTGTATATCGCCCTCGGACATGGTTGAACTTGTTTCAATTAAGGATTGCGTGTTGTTCCACGTTTGATTGTATTTTTGTGCCCTTTGCGATAATTTTTAAGTTATTTTGCGGTATTTAATGGATGCATGTAATTAAGTCTTTGATTGAATCCAAAATATCCAATACAGTTGGCTTCGACTTCGTTTAGTCCTTTACCAAACGCCAACTATTTGACTGTCTCAAAGAGTTTGCAGACGACATTTTGAGATGTGATGAAATTAAAACTCAATCTTCTGATAGGGCAGAAAAGATTGTGGGAAAAGGTGAAATTGCTCGTTAAGAGGATGAAAGGATTGTTTGCCCTGGCGCTAGGATACTGAAAATAGTCCATGTCGCGGAGTTAAAAAAGATCCCTCCGCCTGAAACATCCGGGGCCTGAAGGGTATATTACGGAATTAGACGAGCGAGATAACGATGTTTGTTTCACCTATTTCTTAAGAATAATCAATTAGTTTTAAGATTAACTCCAGGCGAAAGAACTATGGGAGTTTTCGCTCCAAACGAAACTAGGATCATAACTTAAGCGACGCCTTAGTTTATTCATTTAATCTTTTTATATGGAGTTTTTAAAAGTATCAACATTCTTACATTTATGGTGCGATGCGATCAACAACCAGCATCTATCATTGTTTCGATAATAGGTGTGTACACTTTCATATCCCGGTAAACTCACTTGAAACCCGAATTCCTGTGGCCCATATGCTTGGAATTGTCAATTTGAAATCGCAGTCAACCCTCTGTAGATATATAATTCATTTGTCCTATAGGAAGTCTCCAATCAGACTAATGACAAGCCAACGACCCGATTTAAGCAGCTCTTTTGGGCAGTTAAGTAAGATGCCATGTATTGGAATCCAACTTAGAAATTGTAAATGCGATGTCAAAAAATCAAAACAAACAAAAACATGAAAATAAACAGATCATTTGGATGCCACAAACAAGGAATGATTGACATAAAACCTGATGTTTGTGTGCATGTTCCGACATAATCATGACAATACGAACATAAAAACAAACAAAACACGTCGACTAATAAACAAGCAACAACCAAGCAAATCCGTATTGGTCTTTAGAATCGGACCTAGCAAAGCCAAACCATCGCCCTACACCACTGTGTAACACCATTGCCCCACACAGAAGCCACGAGCTTTGTCTCACTGCGAACTTTGTTGAACCTTTAGAACTACAGTCTAACTTGTGTTAATCAACCACCCTTTTAAGCAGCCAACCTGCCTTAAACAACCACTACAGACCAGCTTTGTCTCTCTGCGAACTTATTTGAACCTTAAGAACTACATGTATTAACAAATCTAAGTCATTGGTCGCTTCGTTCAACAATGTTGGTCATCGGTCAGCAAGTCCGCGCCAATTATAACATAGATATTGCTAAAAGCTTTTTTTCCCAATAGAGTAAGTGGTATATATTACCGAAATGAATTACAGTGTCAATTAGAGCCAGTGTCATTCAGTCTGTACTTGAGTTTACCGAGATAAAAGTTTTGTTTCCCAATAGAGTAAGTGGTATTTATTACTGAAATGAATAACATAGTCCTTGTCCTTGAAGATTGACAGCAAAGTAACATATTTGTCGATTATAGTCAGTGTCAGTCAGTATGTACTTGAGTTACCGAGATAAAAGTTTTTTTCTAGCTTATTAGAAGGGATGGGGATGCAAAATGGAATATTAGGATATTAGGTTTTAACCCCTTCCCAAACAATAACGACATTTTACCACTTTGTTGCAGACGACTCTGGAAAACAATGTGGGAAAATGAGAAATTGCTCGTAACGAGCAATTTATCCTTTCACCACAATGTTTTTTACCCTACAGATGATTATTTTCCAATTTCATTACATTTTGAAATATCGTCTGCAAACTCTTTCAATTTGGGACGGTTGAAAATTTGGCGTTTGGTAAAGGGTTAAGTCCGAATATTCGAATAGAGATTTAACTTTTCGAATATTCGTCTTAATCGACCCAATATTACTGTTTTTGTGCAATTAAAACTATTGACAATCGTGTTTTGTTTCATTCTTACGCATCCTCTAAAGTTATTAGCAATCTTTGTTTTAAAAGCGGAATGTTTCCTAACGGGAATCCAGAATCAATTATCTCTAATAACAAGTACGAAGTTAATAATTGGCCAATTAAAGGCGAAAATGACATTGAGTTAGTTCTTGCTTCATCATTGGTAAATACTGTACCGTAGTTCATATACTACATACTTCATTTCCAAAAAATAGCATCTTTATGATAAGGAAATACAGTAGAAATCATGTTTAGCACATTGGTTGAGCTACAAGTTCTAAAATCTAGTTACAGCTCTACGCGTATTAACTTTGGTAAACTTTTTTGTCGAATATGACGAAAAACTATAATCCCGACATATTACGCTTAATTTAAAGGCCTTTGTTCACAGCAGAGACGATTTGAAAGTAAAAATAAAATGCCGTTGAAACAATGCAGTTTTTGTAATTTTGCTTGGTATACGCTTAAATGTATCTATTGAAAGCATAGTTTACTTAGAGAGCGAATTAATCTATGTGTATTGAGTCCTTATGCGGTAGATCTCAAAGCGTTACAACGCTTTTGGATCTAGATACATATCAATTTATTGTATACACGCTCTAAAATCTAAAAAAAACAAAAACAATTTGCGTCCAATGTCTACTCTCAAGTGCGTACTAATATAACAGTACAGCTGTTGTACAGTTTTAAAGAAATAAATATTTACTCCACAATTTCCTCACATTGTGAACGAGCAGCTTTAAAGTACGAATCCGTGAGAGTGTCGCTTTAAGAGCACCAATTCACGTTTATTGGTCCATCCTTACTATCAGAAAAATACACCAATACAAGAATACCAATCCCATCGTACGTTTAATTTTGATCGTAAATTCTGGATTTTACGCGACCTCTACTACAAGGACGTTTGTGTTTTTATTGTACACAAGGGTAATGTTTTACTTAACAACTGGAGGAAAATAGTTGTGTTAGTCGAAACGGATAAACATAAATAGTATCTTAAATAAAAGAACAATATTGCAATGTCACACGTCATTGGAAGCGTCTCGGAGGGACTTCTTCTTCTTTTCGTTCGCTCTACACAGTCAAGCCAGTCTCCTCCATGAATTTGGCGGTCTTCTTCAGGTCCTCTACGTCTTCGTGTAGCTTGCGGTTCAGTGGGACAGCTGATGGCCACGTTTCAGTTCTCTGCTGGTTGTATCGCATGCATCTTTGGAGAACATGGTCTGTAGTCTGCTCCTCTTTGCCACATGGACAGAGTGGTGATTGTACCAGCTTGTATTTTCTGTACATATGAGAATTCAGTCGGTTGTGTCCTGATCTCAGTCTAAAATTGTATCCTGATCTGGCCTGTCAAGCTGATGATAAGCATCCTTCTCTGGTTTGGGCTTCATCAGAGCTTTGATAATGGCTACTTGTCTCGGAAAGACGATTTCAATGATGTGTGATTGCAATATTGCTTAGCCCAGTATTGAAATAAGTAGGAATGTTGTTTTAAAGTTACGTATATCTTTAGCATAAAATGTTTAGTAAAAACAGTATTTTTAAGGTGGCCAGGTATTCGGCCAAAGGGGCACTCGCTTATTATAACTATTTTACAATGCCCAAGGGGTACACAAAGTTCAGATGTTTTGTCACCATTCAACAGACCCAATTATATCGGCGGCTTATATCTAATTAATAATTCAAATTATCTACCAGTGGAAGAAATGTCTTCTTTAACTCTTTACCACCTGCAGACGACATCTTTTTTTCTTAAAGCAGGCGACTTTCGAAAAGATTCGTAAACATGTGAAAAGCCTTTCAGTTCTGCTGTTGTGCTTTGCCAATGGATTGAAAAGTCGTAGTAGCAAAAGAAGAAATTGCTTGTGACAAGCAGTTTCTCCTTTTGCTACAATGCTTTTTGAAAGTCGTCTGCAACCCAAAGTTTTGAAGGGTCTTTTTTGGACCTACTGCAAATTCAAAGAAACGACATACGACAATTCTACTGTGTGTGAGATAACATTATTTAACCCTTTCCAAAACAATAACGACATTTGACTACTTTGTTGCAGATGACTTCAGAAAAACATTGTAGGAAAACATTGCTCGTAACGAGAATTTTTTCCTTTTCCCACAAGGTTTTCTGCTCTTTCTGAAGAATATTGTTCAAATTCATCACATTTGAAATGTCGTCTGCAAGCTCTTTCAATTTTGGACAGTCGAAAAATTTGTTGTTTGGGAATGGGTTAAGTCAGTATGCTGACAAAACCATTGTTTGTATCCAACAATTCCTGCTTTTGTCACATTTTTTATCACGCGTCTTCAACTAAATGTAACTTTTGACGTGTTAACATATGAAGGAAAGTGTTGGTCTAAGTTATAATGGGCGCGATTCAAGTCTAGAACATGATATGCATCGCCTTTAATAACATTTTCATGACTTTGATACCATTTAATGTATGGACCCTTATCGTATTTTATTACTTTAACCCTCAAAGTGCTGGAACCGACTTCATGCTTTTGCGAACAGGTTGGATCCAGGGCAGCCGCCAAGTAAATTGGCGGCTGGTCTGTGATCTAACCTGTTTGCTTCTCTGAATATCTTTCCTCATCAAAATTAAGCACACACTTCAGGTTTTGGAAAGCAGGCGATACAAAAATCTATTTCAGAAAAAAAAAACAGCACTCTAAGGGTAAAGCAAAAAACCGCCGTGTTTTATTATATTCCATAAGATGGTGTTAGACTTTTTTGTTTATAGATGATCTACGGTGTTTTATAGCGCTTATCATACTTCACTTGAAGCATTACGTAAAATTAATGTTCGATTAAGCCTTGGGCAAATAACTCGGTAAGTTAAACAAAATGAATAGGGTTTTAGTCCAAGTCAACAATCTTTCAGTTATACTTCGGGTTTTTCCTGGAAATCGCCAACTGTACTAAGCAAGCACTAATGTTCCCTGCAAAAGGACACTCCTACGGAAACAGTGTTGTGATTGGGGCTCAAACCCGGACCACTAGTGTTAAATGTCTTCCATCGTAACCACTAGGCCAGGCAGGACCCCTTGTTAATATGAAAACATCAAATGAACATGAGAAAAATTGGTCGAACTTAATTAATTGTTTATCTTTTTTGTGTGTTACTTACCAGTGGTGGATTACCAAATAGTGTCCTGTCAATTTATTTATCAACTCGGGGTTTTACATCGCGCCAACATTATTTCAGTTTTGCTACAATGCATAAATGATGGCCAAAACCCCATACTGAACAACTACCAATGAGGGATGATCAAGCCGGGTAGAACCATTGCCTTCGGTCAGTCGGAAGATTGTCCTATCAAAGTAAACCTAACATTGGTATAGCACCAAAAAAATGATAGATAAATAAATAGTGACTGATTTCAATTACATTAGATACATTTCAAAGGGAAATATAAATTGGCAGAATGCGTCATTAGCATTAATGCAAGTAATTAACACTTAGAATGCTGGGTTATTTTCTAAAAATATAATTTTGTGTCGTCTGCTTTCCTTAAACCTTAAATATCTGCTTAATATTGCTGAGAACAGATACTCAGACTAGCAAACAGGTTAGACCACAGGCCAGCCGCCAATTTATTTGGCAGTTGGCCTCGATCTAACCTGTTTGCATAAGCATGAAGTCGTTTCCTGCACTGAAAGGGTAAATAAGATATAAGGGGCTGGGTTTTCAATTAGCGTAATAGCAGATCGACTAATGAATATTGATCCATTTCGAATGAAAAGCAGGTCTTGGCTTAGATAGGAGATTCGATTGAAATTTTTGCACAGTAGTCTATTCTCAGATCCTCCTATAACCAACGTAGCGCACAGAAATTAGTTTATTTTTAACTTATTTATCTTAACATGAAATTGACGAAAGCTTAAAGCTTATTTAATTCACTGTTTCCTGGAAACGAAACAAATACTGATGTGGTGGGCTAGTCACATACTCGCTTACAAGAATCCTCGGTACCACAGATAGACGCCCCACCAGTGCTTCACTGTCGCCCACAGAAAGGAGAAAAAATAAACTTATTTTTTTAGACCGATTTTGAAGAAAGCTTTAAGTTTATCAAATCCGCTCCTGATAACAATTTTCTCGACACATGATCAATTATCTCGCCAGTTTGAGGGCTAGTCTCAGCATTTTCAACTCGTCGCTAAGGGGGATTGAACCATAGACTCTCGGTACCAGAGGTCGACGCTTTACCACTGCACCAATGTCGCCCAAAGAAATTAGTAATTCATTTTAAATCGAAAATGGCGTAAGCTCGAAGCCTATTAAATTCACTCTTGATAACTATTTCCTTGATACATGACAAATACTTGCACCGGAATTATGGGCTAGTCTCGGCATCTTCACGTCGTCGCAAACGGGGATTGAACCTGGGACCTCGACACAAGAGACTGATGCAGTACCACTGGACCACTGTCAAAAAGGTTATAGTTCTCGACTCGTACAAGGAAGGTTGCAGGTTGTAAACCCGAGCTGAGTGAAGTCTGAGACGGAGAACTCTGTATCGTATGTAAAAACTCAATTGTTCGAAACATGACCTTGGTTAAACAAGAATACCAAGAGAACCAACGGTTGTACAGTAGAACGTCTATAGCTCAAAGTTCCTTAACCCTTTACCAAACGACCAATTTTCGACTGTACCAAATTGAAACCGTTTGCAGACGACAGTTCAAAATGTGATGAAATAGAAAAGAGATCGTCTGAAAGGGCAGAAAACATTGTGGGGAAAGGAGAAAATGCTCGTTAAGAGCATTTTCTACTTTTCCCACAATGTTTTCCATAGTCTTCGCAACAAACTAGTCAAATGTCGTTATTGTTTGGTAATAGGTTAAAGTGTCCGATAAAGAGATTGTTCGATGTACAAATGTTTGAAATTTGAATTACCTTTGACGCATAAAAAGAGTTCAACCTAGAGAGAAAGTTTGACGTAAAGATCAAACTCCTCACAGTGATCTTCCTTAATGGGGTTGATTACTGCCATCACAAATGTGACATGACCACCTACTTAGAAACGAAAATGGCATACAAGATGGCGGCGAAATTAAACTTTTTTAATCCATTAGTGCTTTATTTATAAACAAAACCAATTTTTTTTCAACTTAACTGGTCAGAAATCAATACAACAAGATATTGCTACTAAATTAACTAAGATATCCGGTAATCTCTTAACAAAACAGCATCATTTGAATTTCATCCAAATCTGGATGAAAAATCTTGTGGTGGCAGTGATCGATGCAGCGTAGCAAGGGGAGATTACTGTGAGGAGTATGCGTAAAGATATGTGGAATTTGAATTTACTATGAAGTATAGAGAAATTCGAGGTAGACAAAAATTGACGTACATGTATATGAATCTTGAATTTACTTTGACATATAAAGAATTTTTAACTTAGAGAGATTTTGACGTACATGTGTTTGGAATTCTAATTCACTTTGACGTTTTGAGAAGCTTGACGTTTAAAAGTAGTTCAACGTACAAATAATTGGAATTCTAATTCACTTTTACGTTTTACGTTTTAAAAGTTCGACGTTTAAAAGTAGTTCAACGTACAAATAATTGGAATTCTAATTCACTTTTACGTTTTAGAAGTTCGACGTTTAAAAGTAGTTCAACGTACAAATAATTGGAATTCTAATTCACTTTTACGTTTTAGAAGTTCGACGTTTAAAAGTAGTTCAACGTACAAATAATTGGAATTCTAATTCACTTTTACGTTTTAGAAGTTCGACGTTTAAAAGTAGTTCAACGTACAAATAATTGGAATTCTAATTCACTTTTACGTTTTAGAAGTTCGACGTTTAAAAGTAGTTCAACGTACAGAATTAGAATTTTATTTTATTTCGACATATAGAGAAGTTGGACACTCGGACAACAAGGTATAGCTTATAAGTGCTCCCTTCCATAGTACTTACACTAATTCGTATAGCATTACGACATCAAAAGCCATCGGTCTATTTTTAAGAAACAAAACAAGTGTAAGTATGCCTACTGGCTTGAACCTAGAAAGATCCTTGAAAATAATTTAAAAAAAAATGAATTAAATGATGCTTATCAAGAACAAATTTCTCATTCTGGTTTATACCCATTAAACGATGTACAGTGTTCTTTTGAAGGACACGAATGCATTTGTCATTAAGGTAGAATACCCATAATCCGCCATTTTGAAACTCAATCTATCCTCGGGTTATTTCGGTCGTTCTCCGTATACATCGGCCGGGGTCGAAACTATTCGCTTTAAAACATAGACATGAACGGAACATGAGTCTTGTAAATCATTTATCGCAGTTTTTAATCCATGTTTCCTTTTCCCTCACCAAAACCAAATTTACCTTTGTTTATCAAGAGTTACGTCAAGTTTGTAAACGTAGATGTAAATTTACGTATCCATGGGAGACAGGACGCCTGTACTTAACCCTTTCCCAAACAACAAATTTTCGACTGTCCCAATTTGAAAGGGTTTGCAGACGACATTTCAAAATGTGATGAAATTGGAAAATAATCTTCTGATAGGGCAGAAAACATTGTGGGAAAGGAATAATTGCTCGATACGAGCAATTTCTCCTTTTCCCACAATGATTTCTAAATGCGTCTGCAACAAAATGGTCAAATGTCGTTACTGTTTGGGAAAGGGTTAAACCATTACCAAACAATAACGACGTTTGACCAGTTTGTTGCAGACAACTCTAAAAAAAACATTGTGGGGAAAGGAGAAATTGCTCATTACTGCCCAATCAGAAGATTTTTTTTTAATTTCATCACATTTTGAAATGTCGTCTGCAAACTCTTTGAATTTGGGACAGTCGAAAATTCGGTGTTTGGTAAGGGGTTAAACAACTGAGCCACAAAGAGCTCGGATGGAAACGTTACGCCTCCCCAGCACTGTCTGACCTTTTCTATTTGGGTCTTAATTGCCAATTAATCATTCATGCAATTCCTACGCAAGGCATTAACCTATAGGTAAGAACAGGTAATAGTAGTAAATCGGTTACCTGTCGATAGCTTTAGAGTGTTTTAAGAAGCGTTTTCTGAACATTTTATCTTCGTAAAAGATTGATTACGTAAAACCTCTTATAAAAACTACCTGAATGTCTAACATTTAGATGGAGTGTTGAAAACAATGATTTCCCCCCATCATGTGAAGATTGAAGCACCTTAGTCAATGCGGTTTAATTTTATAATATGAGTACAGATTGATGTTTATGAAAAAGCTCAAACTGTCGGACGGATAGACAGACAGGTAAAAAAAACAACAGTGTAATCTTATCATTCGATGGAGGAAAAACGTGCAATAGTTCTAAGGGGAAATTCATATTAACTCCCAAAGAGATGTCCACACCTATCCATAATCAAAGTAACAGCAGAATACAAAAACTTGCAAGACATTTCTTTTCTATGCTCTAATCTACATCAGAAACCATTGTGAAGAACGGGGTGATTCGCTCATTAGGAGATATTTATCCTTTTTGTTACAATGGTTTGTTTCTAAAGTATTGTGCAGCGGACTTATCAGAGTGAGGTATAATGGAGTATGGAATTAGCTTATTGAAGAAAAACTGAGGCCCGAAATGTATTAAGTAGTTCGTATATAAGAGTGAAATATTTCTTTCCGATCATTATACATACAAGTTCTTTCCAGTGAAACTTTCGCTAAAATGAATATTACATTGAGAAATACGATTAAAAAGGCTTATCTAAAGAAGACATGTGGCGCTATGTTTCATTCGACTGTACGAAAGGAGAGTTTTTTCAGCATTCAAAGAAAATCGATAAGTTCTTATCTAAGCAGCAGTTACTGTCTAGATTTGTTTTAAGAAAATTTTCAAATGAAATTTCTTCTTCTCAATCATAAGTACACATACGACAAACGCACACAACGAAAGAAAATACTTCGTACAAAAATAGAGGAAGTACCTGCAACGAACAACTCTTCTAAGGATCATTCTTTTTCTGTAAAATGTTTCTAAGACAGCGTTTTTAATGTATTGTAAGTCTTGCTTTGTTTTAGTCCAGTAATAAGTTACCTGCTACAGGAATAGGCCAAGAAAAACAATTATCTCCATTTTTTTCGCTAAAGTTTTTAAAGAAAAAACGTTCGTTTTTCTTGATAAAGAACAAAAATACGTTTCCTATATCTAACACAATACGCCCACATCGTGCCGTGTTATGTAATACCATCGTCAAAGAAAAGACTTATCAACATGGTCTTCGTACCCCCTGAACCATTGATATTTCTTCATAAAAGTTGCAATTCAAAGCGTACTTGCGTAATATTGATAAAAGCCATATCATATCAAGCATTTTATTTGAGATTTAAAGTCTTCTTTAGATCAGCTTCACACAAAAAATGATTAACAAATGTACCGACATCAAAGTATCGAGGTACCATACAACCTTATCCGTCATATGAACATATTTAAAGGTGCTTGTTCAAAGATGTTAGGAAATTTGGATGCTAAAAATAATTTCTTTTTCAAATATCAAATCCATATTTTTGGTCAGTAACTCAAGACATAAAAATGAAACTTTCGAACACACAATGTTATATACCTTTATTTCATTGATTTAACTTAATTGCATTTTAGATATTGCATTTGAAAGTTGCATTTGAAAACGAAAGTATGACAAAAGTAATCTTGCAACAATCAATATGGCTCTCTCATCATGTCAGAGTCGTTTCATTGAATAAACCAGATGATTTTATATTAAATATTCTCTTGACTAACTTACGTAACACCGACAGTTCTACCAAGCTTGATAAGACGGTATGAAAAACTAAATGAGGAACCATTTTTTCCATCTTTTATGAAAAAAAATAATATATATACATATATATATATATATATATATATATATATATATATATATATATATATATATATATATATATATATATATATATATATATATATATATATATATATATATATATATATATATATATATATATATATATATATATATATATATATATATATATATATATATATATATATATATATATATATATATATATATATATATATATATATATATATATATATATATATATATATATATATATATAGACGCAATATAAATGAGATATTGTTGACACGATGTAAAACCAAACTATTGATCAAAGAAGAACGAGTTTCTAGTATCTGTGTCCATGATTCTCATCAGAATTACCAGGGTTTATTGCCGCTTCGTGTTCTTCATGTGACAATGATAAGTCAATCGCTCATTTATGCAACGCCTTGAACTTTGTCATTATGGGGTATTGAAAGGGATGGTTGCGACCTTTATGTTCTAATTAATGTGCTTAATTCAACTCTTTATAAATCTATTTCCAAGACAATGTTAGAATAATTCAATCATAATCTCTTACGACCTACGCATCGAATACTGAATGGCATTATGATAGAACAGTTTAGGCTACCAAGACAAGAAAAGAGAAGCAAATGAAAGACGTACGGTTAATTACTAATTGACTTTACAAAAACAACTATTTAACCCTTTACCAACGCCAAATTTTAGACTGTCCCAAATTGAAAGAGTTTGCAGACGACAATCCAAAATGTGATGATATTGGAAAACAATCTTCTGGTAGGACAGAAAACATTGTGGGAAAAGGAAAAATTGCTCGTCACGAGCAATTTCTCCTTTCCCCACAATGTTTTCCAGAGTCGTCTGCAACAAAGTGGTTAAATGCCGTTACTGTTTGGTAATGGGTTAAGCTCTTTTTCCAGGAATATCTGAATGTTTTCGTTACAATCTCTCACGATCTTTGCATTCTAAGAGGCAGGAGATTAAATCTTAAATATAAAGATTACCGAAATGAAAAAAATACATGAAAATAACCTTAACTTAACAATAGCCTTGATAAATACGCCTTCATAAAAATGCTTTTCAGGAAAATAAAAATGTTTTGGGCATAGTCTTAGATTAGTTTGAAAATATGTTGGCTACCAAACAAAACGAAATGATTCAAATGAACGTTTTTGTGTAACAATTGTCGTTAAAAACACATCTATGGAGTAGACTTACTTACAGTTAATTGGCGGCTGGCCTGTGATCTAACCTGTTTGCTGCTCTGGGTATCTTCCTCATCAAAACCAATCAAATATTTATGGTTTTTGAAAGCAGACGACACAAAAACCTATTTTTAGAAAATTACCCAGCAATCGAAGAGCTTGAATCTGTTTACGCTTACGTCAATGAATTTTTCTTTTTTAATAAAATTACTTCATAAAGAAACAGTGTTAGTTGTTCGACCAATCCATAGATATCGGTTTTTGAAACACTCTGAGAATAAACGAGATGTTTGTTAAGGAGAAAACATCTTATTTATATCATTTTCCGCCTCACATTGGCTTCTTTGGTCACACTTAAGCCATTCGAGCCTTATTTCCCTAAGAAGTTCGATTCGAGGTATTTTTCGCTGATAATTCAAAGGTGTTTATTCGCAGTTGTGAGGAAATTTGGAAGTTAAAAACTTTTTTTTTAAACATGCAGAACAGCTCTTCTGTTACATGATACGTAGTGAAGAATAGTCATTGATAGTAAAATCAGATCGTTTCTGATTTTTTAAATAATTTCTACAGTAAATTAACATGTTTTGGAATTCAAAAGCATGACATAACTTTTGAGATCTCCTGTATAAAAACTATACGTACTTGAATAAAATGACGCGTCCTGAACTTACTACTCGTATACTTACAAAAGCTATCTCTAAATGTAAATCAAACAACAATACAAACGCTGTATCGTTTCATCAACATTTCTTTTAACTTTTAGACTTTCTGCGAACAAGCACATGTAACCGTTAACTTAACCGGACACCCACACAAACGTGCATACGGCGCTAAAATGATGACAATATCTCATCTTTCTTTTTAATAATAGGTTTCTCGGAAACCGTGAGAAAATCTCGTCTGTGCGTAGTAACAATTTCTTTTTCTGATAAAGTGAAGTTTTTCGTCACGAAAATAACCCATGCTTTTTTCTTCAATTTCCAGCCAGTCTTGTTAATAACCAGATGTGTGTAATAACATGTGTTTTCGCGAATAAATCGAATCACAAAACGCAGTTATTGTTTTATTTGACAGATTGCCGGACAGAAATGTGAATGTTGGTCTTAAAATGTGGGAAAAAATAAGAAATTAATCACAATGAAAATACACATTTCCCGTACTCTGTTTTCCAGCTTTCCCTGTGTGTGCAATAAAGTGCACTTTTTAATTGTTTCAAGCGTCATTAAAACAAACTACACAGCAGTAATGTTGTATGCTTCGCACGGAAGAAGAGCTATTGGAAGCAAAGCTTGTTTGTATTTAAGTTGTTAGAGCCAATGAACAGTGATTTTTGATAGTAGTAGTAGTAGTAATCTTTATTTACATCTCATCATTGTACAGTTATACATACATTTACAACATAAGATAACAGTTCATATAAGATACAAGGCCACTCCATTATGGAGTTATAAGAGATGGGTCTAAATGCGATAAGATACAAGACAAAAACATCTTAATTAAAGATATGAAGAAATCGACCTATTTAGAACAAGAGATCATAAAAAAGGATTATAAACAAAAGATACAAAAAACTAAAAAACCTATCATTACATTATAAAGTTATATCTACAAGTACTAATGGGATAAAAAAGGAAATGATTCTAAATGAACAGCAAAGATGACATACTTAAAAGGAAAAAAAATCATAATATAAAAAAAGTAGTGATTTTACAATAAAACTATCTAGTGAGATGATAGCCTGGTTAGCATTAAAAACCTTATTTCATATTATCAATTTACAGATAAACTAGCTATAAAGTAAAAACAGACGTGTTTGTAAGATTTTAAAACAGGTTTTGGCACAAATTCTTATCATATGTAACTAAATCAAAAGCGTTGCAAAGGATAAGAAGTCTACTGGATATAGACTGTATACACTTAGATACATTGAAGCTTTCTGTATTAAATAGGCTCTAGAAAGCTACTTTTAACTGTATATCTTGCAACAATACAAAACCCTGTATTGTTTCAAATACTGTTTCTTTTGACTTTCAAATTTTCTCAAATGTGGACAGGTAACTTTAATGATTAATGTTTAGTTGTTTTTTTTTCTTCATTCGCTTTTTTTCCATATCAGATCACATCGTATTTTTGTGACTTGTCCAAATCACCCATCAGCAGACGACAATATTGACAATATGAAAGGAAAATGTATATGTTCTATAGTTTCACAAGAACATAGCAACAAAAGGAAATAAATGCTCACTGCAAGCCATTTTCTCCCATTTTTCAGAGCTTGGTTTATCTAACAATTATTGTGTCTTTTTATAATTCCATTATTTAAATTGAAAAAAAGTAACGCACGAAAACATACACCATTTGTAAAAAAAACCTTTCAGTTTGGGTACACAAAAGGTGAAAGATGAAACAAGTGTAAAAATACTCTAATATCATTTGTTACCCTGCCTTAATAAATTCTATGGAAATCTCTAAACAAAAGCAGGGCGAAAATTATTATGCTGTCTTTATGCGGGCAGACACATAAACAATTGCTTGTCTAGCACACTTTCTTTTTTTCTGTGAGTTTCTGTATTCCTCTGGAGAAATGACACCGCAAACAAATCGGACCAGTCCAAAATAATGTCCCGCCATTCATGTTATTTGAAACTAATTGTTTTCTGGTGCTTTCATGTACAGAGCTGCCTGTATTGGGAATGTTTATGGCACTTTCGACTGTAAGTGAATATAGAAAAAATCTTCCAGTTCTTGTCTAACCCTTTACCAAACGCCAAATTGTCGACTGTCCCGAATTAAAAGAGTTTGCAGACGACGTTTATTACTTTCTCTATTGCGCCTTGGTTTATAGACCTGCCTGCATTGCGTATGTTTATGACGCTCGCAACTGTAAGTGAATAGGGAATAAATCTTCAGGTTCTTGTTTAACCCTTTACCAATCGTCAAATTTACGTCTGTCCCAAATTGAAAGAGTTTGCAGACGAAATTTCAAAATGGGATGAAAAATAATCTTCTGATAGGGCATAAGATATTGTGGGAATATTCAGGTTTAGAATAGTAAATAACTGTCAGAAGTCTCATACGGGTCCTCTTCGTCAGTGCCGTACCAACATTTTTCAGTTTTGTAACAGCTTTCCTGGATGTACCAATACTAGGCTAGGGCTCTCCCTCGAAACCAATGGTCTCGGTGGGGCTCGAACCAGGGAACCCCTGGGTTCTGAGTCCCCCATCTTAACCACTGTGCCACGCAGAACCCATATTATATACATCGATTGTGACGGAAGCTTGAAGCTTTTTAATTTACTCCTGATAACTGCTTTCAAGCATACTAATCCTGTACTCGCGCCGATTTGAGGGCTTGTCTCGGCAATCTTTGCCTCACGTCTAGCGTGGATCGAACCCTGGACCTATACAAGAAGCCAACGTTCTACCACTGCATGGATTGATTTGCAAATGGCGACCAGACGAACACAGAAGGTGAACTTGGGATTCTCTCACTACACGTTGAAATGTTTGCACTTATTTTATAAAGATGACAGGATAATTCCGTTGGCATTTGTTGTATTCGAATATTATTTAACGGGGCGATTGGTGTAGAATCCCAAATGCAACGCATGCGTTTAATATACTTCCGGATCGTACTTCCGGTAAAAGGATTCAGTTGTAATCATGACAATTCATACTTTTGGATGAAAACGTGGCATGACTGTAGATTTAAACGTTTATCATCCAAATAAGTAGCTGAGTTGCCAATCCAGAAGACTTTACTTTGTAGCATTTTAGAACTAAGTAGCGATTCAATCGATATAGAAACTCAAAAAGACACGCACGTATTTAGTAAACTTCCGGATTCTACTTCCGGTAAAAAAAATCAGTTGAACTCATGGCAACTCAGTATTTCTAATGAAAACGTAGCATGACTATATTTAAAAATCTATCATCCAAGTAAGTATATGTATATAAATTACCCATTAAAAGGCATTTCCTTGGCGTATTTTAGAATAAATTGGCGAAGCGATTGATCTAAAATCACAGAATGTCAAACACGTGTTTGGAGTAGTCTTGGATAATTGTTCCGATAAAAAAGTTCAGTTGGGCCCCAAGCTACTCATACTATTCAATGAAAATGTAGCATGATTGCAGAGTTGGACGTTGATCCGCCAAATAAGTAGAATACCTGACTACCCAAAGGCATTTCCTTGTATTTTAGAACCGTTTAGCGAAGCGATCTATCTAAAATTACAGAATGACACGCGTCTTTATAGAGTACTTCCGGGAAGATTTTTCCGGTAAAAAATTTATTTGGGTTCTAAACGAGACACTATCTTGTAATAAAAATGTTGTATAAGTGCAGGTCTTTACATTTTATGTCTTAATAAACGGTGTAGTTTATACCATTATAACGGCCGTGGAACATTTATGCATGCAAATTAAACAAAAACAACATTGCTTTATTATAGATAACATCCGGGTATATCTATAATCAGCACTACCGACCGATGGAAGACGCTGTTTTCACTGATCGGACGTTTGTGTGTTTTTGTTGTTGAATTAACCAATTGCCAAACGCGAAAATTTCGACTTGACCAAATTGAAAGAGTTTGAAGACGACATTTCAAAATGTGACGGAGTCAAAAACCAATATCCTGATAGGACAGAAAACATTGTGGGAAAGGAGAAATTGCTCGTTAAGAGCAATTTCTCCTTTTCCCACAACGTTTTCCCGAGTCGTCTGCAACACACTGGTCAAATGTCGTTATTGTTTGGTAATGGGTAATAAAGTTGAAAGTACATGTAGAAATATACATGTTGAATACAGGAACAGGAAGCGTAAATATGTTTAAGTGTACACAGTTCATATGCGATAGATCTTATTAACTGTTGCAAAGCCTTTAGATCTAAATACATATCTATTCACTGTATTCTTACTGTAAAAAGTTAAATACAAACAAGTTTTGCTTCCAGTGGCTATTTTCCAGTACTTATCATACAGCAGAACAGCTTTCGCACAGTTTTAAAGAAATTAAGTTTTTACTTTAAAACCTCACAATTCTATGAACAAAATGCTTTAAGGTGTGGCATCTCATATACTGTCCATGTAAATCGATTAATTGGGTGCCGTGTGTTATACAACTAACGTTAACATGCGGATAGAATGATAGACATAGATTCCAAAAACGAAAAAATATATCATAAATGACACGGCATGATGTATTATACAAAGTACAATTATTGCCTTCAGAGTTTTTTGTGCCACAAGTATGTTGGCGTATTCTTTCGACCTACATACGCAACTCAAATACTCCTGGGAAATTGATGAATTCGTAACGTCTCATACAAATATCGCTAAAATGAGAGCCTATTTACATTAGTGTACCCCCGTGAATATCAGTATATACCAATATATACCATTAAACACCAGTGTATACCAGTGTATACCAGTTTATACCAGTGTATACCAGTTTATACCAGTGTATACAAGTTTATACCAGTGTATACCAGTGAACATCAATTTATACCAGTGTTAATAAGTTAATACCAATGTACACCAGTGTATGCCAGTGTGTGCTAGTGTATATGCCAGTGTATGCCAGTGTATGCCAGTGTATGCCAGTGTAATACATATCAATGTTGCAAGTTCTTCGCTTACTTACACCACTCCTATCGTTCATAAGATTACGGGTAGATCACTTGTTCATGGTTCCATCATACAAACTAAGTACTGCTCGTTGGAGAAGCAACTCCGGTAGTAGTAGAAACCTTCATCTTTTAGATGCCAACAATGTAACGAAGCGAGCAAATAACCCTCTAAGGGACACCATCATATCCGATCAGTGAAAAACACTGTCATTCACAAATTGGCTGTTCATTCTATAAGAATTCACGCATGCTCTCTTAAACAATGCGTTAGGTCCATAAGTTTACATAACCGTTCGAGAAACGTTTCGTTTCTCCTACCTCTGGAAAGATTAACATCTTTTTTTATAAACCTCTAAATGACACAATCACCTCCGATCAGTGAAAAACACTTATAAATTGATCAGTTGTACTGTCTATTTAAATACCTGCATGCTCTCTAAAACAATGTGTTAGGTCCATACGTTTGCATAACCGTTCGATAAACGTTTCGTTACTCCTATCTCCGAAAAGAAGAACACAATTTATGACCTTCTAAATGACACACAATCACATCCGATAGGTGAAAAACACTGTCGTCCACGGATCAGCTGTGCTGTCAATTTATATACACGCATGCTTTCTGAAACAATACATTAGGCTCTCAAATTTGCATAATCGTCTCAAAAAGGTTTCGTTATTCCCATCTCCGAGAAGAAGAACAAATAAACATCTAAGAGACTCCATGGCATTCGATCAGTGAAAAACACTGTCGTCAACTCATAAGTCGTGTTGTCTTTTTGTATACACACGGGTACTGCCTCAATAAATGAAGACATGCATACGGATTCAGATTACAACTATCTATTCGGAAAAATCAGCAAAAACAGCAAATTCAAGATTTCGACTGATGAACCAGGCAATACATGCCCTGTTTCCATAGAAACCACAGTCGCTATAAGGCTTTAAGAAATAATTTGCGCCATTATCTTTCATCATTAGGACAGATCAAATTCTCGAGAAAGATCATTTTATTTCGAGGAAATGTTCATTTTTATTCCTGGAACCAATTTGTGCACATCAATTTAGAAAGCGTTCAGAAGAGATTTCGAAAATGCCATGATTTAATGAGCTACTATATCATTCAAAGGTTCTCATTCACAGATGTGAGAAAATGTTTATGATAAGAATTAATTTCATTAAGTTTGCACAACTTCTGTACTGTCATAGGAAGTGCACTGAAAAATTGTCATTGAAAGCAAACTTAGATCGTTTTCCATTCTTTATAGTGTGTTTACGGTGAATTAGCCTTTATTTTAATCCAAAAGCCTGCAATCGCTCTCGTGATCTAGTACATAAGAACGATACAAACTTGGAACTGTTACGTTTCAATCAATTTCATTTTGACTTTTAATTTTTGTCTTCTGTGAACAAGAGCCTTTAATGCAAAAAAGGAAAAATAGAATTAAATCAAAATCGCTGATTAGTATTGTGTTCCGTTTCAACAATGTTTTCTAATTGATTCCTGCAAGAAAAGGTTGCTTTTGTAATCAAATAACGTGTTCACCAGGAAATAACCCGGACTTGAAAGTGATAAATTCTGCTTCGTCTAATCTTTGTGAGACAAATATACACATCAGTAACACCTCAAGCTATGATCGAGTGAAAATAGTCCCTTTCATTCAGACGCTTGTTGGGTACCTTCTGCAAGTTGAATGGTAGTAACACAAGCGCCTGTATGACCAGCAACATAACAAACTTATTTGAACTCCCACAAAGTACATTGTCTGTGACAAAATGAGAGAACTCATTAATGTGAGCGTGACAGACATCAATTGATAGCTACAAATGGAAATTTGATTGTGATATCTGATTCTTCTTTTCTTTGGAAATAAAAGTACGAAATTCGAATAATTTATTAGCTTGAAGCGGAAGCTGTTCACCCACGGTTTATCACGGTTTCTTGTTTTTCTTGAAGGTTGCGTTATTTTTTTCTCGATGAGTGAAAAGATAAAAAGTATTAACCACTGTGCAGAGATATAAAAGAAATCCGAAAACCTAAGTGCATTATTTAGACCGCGAGCAGTCAAGCTAGCTGCCAATTTAGCTCATTGCTTTAAGCTAGAATAGCCATAATCCGCCATTTTGAAACTCATTCTTTCGTCGGATTACTTCGGTCGATCGCGGTATACCTCGGTCTGGGACGAAACCATTCGCACTGAACCGAATGGTTCCAGAACCCGAACGAGGCTTACCGATAACTACCGAAGTAGTCCGAAGACAGAATGAGTTTCAAAATTAAAAACTATAGGTATTCCACCATTAAGTTACTGTTGAACCAAGGGGCCAAGTAAGCAGTTTTTTGTTATCAAGTTTCAAAAATTTATTGAATAAACAATAACACATTTTGTTGTAAATTTTTTAAACAACTCGCATGCATAAACAATGCATATACATGACAATACAAACATAAAAATGAGAAAAATTGTTTGCATTATCAAAGTAAACAGACGGTTAGCCGAGAGACGAAGATTCCTCTACATAAATGGTTGTCAAAATGGATTTTGATAAAACTTTTGACACAAATCGGTGGATAAATCAAAGTCTGATAAAGGGCTGTCTGCTTTGGTTTTCACAAAACAACAATTATTATGAAACAACCATGTACATTGTTGCTTCTTCTTGTTCTTTTATTTTGGAACTTTGCGTTCTGACCAATGAAATATCTCGAAATTTATAGGCTGTCCGTTGTCTATTTTGCTGAACATAGTGAAGTCAATAGAAAGCCGGGAATAAGTTTACTTGATGACAAGGGACTCTGCTTGCTGAATGACTAATATCTATATGAGTCAAGTATTATCCAATTCGAAATCAGTATCCTATATTTTTCGTCCTAAGGGTGCATATGTTCTAGATCACCATGGATTCTACATTCTGATTGGTTAATATCTGATGGATTCGAGTATTGTCCAATCAGAAACCAGTATCATATATTCTTCGTCCTAAAGGTGCATATTTTCTTGAACACAATGGATTCTAGATTCTGATTGGTTAATATCTGAATCATATGTTCTACGTATTTAGGGTGCATATTTTCCTGATCACAAAATATTCCAGTTTCTGTTTGGTTAATATCTGATATATTCAGTATTGTCGAACCAGAAACCAGAATCATATATTTTTTGTGTAAAGAATTCATATTTTCTTGATCACAATAGATTCTAGATTCCGATCGGTTAATAAATTATCAAATCAAAATTGACCAATGAGAAACCAGAATCATATATTCTTCGTATTCAGTGTTCATGTTTTCTTGATCACAATATATTCCAGATTCTGATTGGTTAATGTTTGATCGAATAAAAACTGACCAATAGGATAACAGGAAATTCGAATTCTCCGTATCTAGAATGACACGTTTTCATTATGCAGATGGCTTCCGCCCGTTTTTTTGCAGACACCAGTTCCTAAGCATACATACGCGCACTGTCGTATCCCAATTGGAACATCAGACAACAGACAATTACATTATTCTCTACTATCCGTATAAACTGGACTGGAATAGACAAAACTCGGTCTGGTTCCTTTACGAATTACGATGGATTGACATCCTAGAGGCGTCCATTCTGATTCTATTAGCTTTTTACCCTTTACCAAACGTCAAATGTTCGACTGTCCCAAATTGAAAGAGTTTGCAGACGACATACCAAAATGTGATGATATTTAAAAACAATCTGCTGATAGGGCAGAAAACATTGTGGGAAAAGGAGAAATTGCTCGTTATGCCACTCCCGTCGACTGCGACGTTTGAGTTATCATTTACCGCAAGGACAGGAAAGTTGACGGTCAACTCATGTTCGGAACACACTGTGGCTATCATTTGCAAACATAGGTGAAAAAAGGAAAAATGCCTCGCTGCGGCCATCTTGTTCGGGCATAAGATCGTAAACAATGGTCACGTGATTCTCCCGCCTAAGCTATAAGTCAACAAAAATGATCGTGGTACCTCTGTTACTTACATTCCTGTCATTATACGACCTAATACGTGCCAGAAATGTCAATTAACCTTAATTGGAGGCCTACGTCTTACGAATTGCACTTATACAGACAGTAAGTACAGTATTAGTACAGTAATTGCAAGCGTAACCAAAACCTATATGGTCCAGAGGAAGATATTTCTCTCAATACAATTACAGTGAAGCCTCGTTTATCCGGACCCCGATTATCCGGATGTCTCGCAATCCGAACGAAATTGTAAGGGAACGGAATTAGTTCACCAGTTTGTTGCAGACAACTTTTGAAAATATTGTGGGTAAAGGAGAAATTGCTCGTGACGAGCAATTTCTCCTTTTCCCACAATGTTTTCTGCCATATCAGATTATTTTTCAATTTCATCACGTTTTGAAATGTCGTCTGCAAACTCTTTCAATTTGGGACGGTCGAAAATTTGGCGTTTTCCAAAGGGTTATAAGTATGCACGTGCATACTGGCCGTTTTTGTCTTAATGTGTATAAGAACATGCTCTGCATCATTAGTCCGGATGATTCGGTAATCCGGACCTTTTGTTGGGAACGGCCGTGTTCGGATTAACGAGACATTACTGTATACAGTTACAGCTTGGATCATCCGAGTTAGCGTAACCACTATCTATTTGAATTGATGTCATTGTATATTCCTTTTTTATTATTAGCCTCATTTGGAATAATTAGAGATCAATATGATTTTGTTTATATATATATTGTACGTGTATGCGAATGGTTTGTGTTGTGTTATGTGAAAGACTGAGAGAGAGGGGGAAGGAGGGAAAAAAGATGAAATGGATGGAGGTGAGAGATAGGAGATCTTTAATCAAGATTCTTTTTTGAATGAACATGACAATGTACCATGTACTCGTCAAATAAATTGTTTGCCCTGTTCTGTTCTAATTCATTATCCTTTTAACGTTATTGAACCAGAATATGTAAGAAACCAGTGTGATAAAACAAAGCTTTGACTGTGTCAATAAAAATCTTCAAAAATGACACTCACAACGATACATTTCATGGAAATAACCCCTTATTCCACAAAACCTTACTTTATTTTACATGCAAAACAGGGCTTAAGAACCCTCCTGTTTTGAAAAGAGACGATTCGCGATTTCTGAGGTAAACGAAAAGATTCCGACAAAATAAGTGCGATACCTTCATAAGGAAGTTTCCATTACACCGTACACAATGATCGTATAAGATACAGCCATCAATTGTTTGTGATAAGCAATTTCTCTTTTCGTTTCCTACCTAACATCGCAATGAGAACGATGTTTTCCATACTTCAAAATTTTCGTCTGCTGACCTTTTCTATTTGGACCAGTCGAAAGATCCAATTGTGGGGGGAGGATAGGTTAATCATCAATATGATCTCATAGATAACTAGAACATTTTCTCTAAATATTCGAAAAAAAAAATATCTCTGTCCAATTCCAGGAAGACAATCGTATCACATTTCTCCACTGAAAACCATCGTCTGCTGTTATTATAAGTCGTCACTCTCATCCTGTATGTCTATCAAATTTTGCTTTTTATGCATATGTATAAGTTGTAAATGTACATGTCATTTTCATAGCATGCATGTAAATATATAATTGTAATAACTATGAGCCTATGTGCTTAATGTTGAAATAAAATTATGTTATGTTATGTTATTTTGAATTTGGACTAGTCCAAATAATCAAAAGGTGGAAATGGGTTGAATGCAGGCCATGAGAATAAGTAACTTAACCAGGCCAATGTCCAATACCTCCCTTATACGCAACGTTTATAATCTTATTATCTACGTCTGTGTTTCTTGGCTTTATGTATAGCATCGTTATCTAATTCGACGGAATCGAATTAAGTTACATCCGATACTACATAGGATATGCCAGTATCGGAAAAAGGGTCTTTTTCGTGCTTTCTATTTTAGAGATTTGCAATCTGTACTACTTGGATCAATCGAAACTACTCGGGTATTTCCGTAAGCTGAGAAACACACCTCGGATATAACTGTATGGTTACAATTTCTCGGGTAAATCGGCCCCCGCGTCAAAAGTATATTAAGAAAAAGTACTACATAAGATCTTCATTTTATAAATCTACTATTTTTTTACAGACCTGTCAGAAAGATGAACTAATTAAGCTATGTTTGTTTATTAAAGAGACTCTTACAAAAAGGAATGCTCTTTTGAATACTGATTCATAATTATGTATATGTTTACCTCCAAAGATAACAAAGATAACAAACTAAATATTTTCTTTTTTTCTTTTCATAACTATTTCTTGTAACTATCAGGATATGTTTGTCATGTTGACATCAAATTGTACTTTATATATGTTGTGAATGATGTACTTTGTACAAGTCTAAATAAAAGTCTGTTCTGTTCTGTTTCTGTTCTGTTCGTATGAAACCTTTTCTAAGCATGCACATTAAGTAGTTCAATGTGTATGGAAGTGTTGGCCATCCCTTCAAATCATTTTTTTTTATCTGTAACTGATGCGAAATGGCGAAATTATAAGTTGTGACATGTATAAATGTTTCCTTAATCAAATTAAACGACTTTTGAGATTTCACATTTTAAGATCTATTTTTGAAAACGAAAGCGAAGTGACGTAATTCCGCGAGAAACAATATGGCGTCATCCATATGATTTCAGAGGTGTTTTCATTGAATAAACCCGATGTGTTCAGATTGCTACTCGGGTATTTCCGTTGTCTCAGAAAGCCAGCGTTGCGTTCAATAAGGAACAACGTTTGCGATGAACTATTTCATCTCACAGAAATCTCTATTGAACGGAAAAAACTTTTCGCAAACCGGTGTTTGCTCTCATAAAGGAGATAAATCAAATCCAATAAAGGGAGATCACTGTGAGAAGTTTGGAAATTATTTACGAATATGTCTGAGTGCGAACATGGTCCTGAAGTTACAGAATTGTCAAAGTATTCCTTTTTTTGGATTAATGACAATGAAATGGATTTTCACGAGTGGCTTTCTTCCGACTGACTGAAGGAGTACTGATGGTTCTACCTGACTTGAGCAGCCATTATGGACAGTTGAGCAAGGGTATTCCTCCATCATTAGGAAATCGCCGTATAACTGAAATAATGTTGACGCGATGTAAAGCCCGTATCAATAAATAAAAGTAAAACAACTATTGTTTGTTGGTCACAGTTGTTAGCATGACACCATCATCTGCATTTTGTAACATATGTAAGGTCATAAATAATGAGTATATTGTAAACTTGACAAACTGTGACGATCAACGTGGTATTCTTTGTTTGTCCTACTTATATTAATATATTGTAAACTCGACAAACTGTGACGATCAACATGGTATTCTTTGTTTGTCCTACTTATATTAATATATTGTAAACTCGACAAACTGTGACGATCAACATGGTATTCTTTGTTTGTCCTACTTATATTAATATAGTGTAAACTCGACAAACTGTGACGATCAACATGGTACTCTTTGTTTGTCCTACTTATATTAACATATTGTAAACTCGACAAACTGTGACGATCAACATGGTATTCTTTGTTTGTCCTACTTATATTAATATATTGTAAACTCGACAAACTGTGACGATCAACATGATATTCTTTGTTTGTCCTACTTATATTAATATATTGTAAACTCGACAAACTGTGACGATCAACATGGTATTCTTTGTTTGTCCTACTTATATTAATATATTGTAAACTCGACAAACTGTGACGATCAACATGGTATTCTTAGTTTGTCCTACTTATATTAATATATTGTAAACTCGATAAACTGTGACGATCAACATGGTATTCTTTGTTTGTCCTACTTATATTAATATATTGTAAACTCGACAAACTGTGACGATCAACATGGTATTCTTTGTTTGTCCTATACTTATATAAGCTAACTTGATTCTCAACACGGTGACTCTTTTTTGCACTTTAACCCTTCAACCCATTACTAAACAAAAGGGAAAGGTAAATGTTATTTTATTGTAGTGTCATCCCTATTGAAAGGGCCAGCCAGTTTTGGCTTATGAGACACTTTTCACTGATTATACCAAGTACCTCCCAACTTCTACCACTATGCCAGGCGCCTAGCGGATATTAGTCGGTAACCATTAAATTTAACTAGCTCGCGCCTCACAAACCGGCCATTTCGGAAGAAGTCCCACGAGCAACATTCTGTATACCTAAAAAAGTGTTGACGCGATATAAAGCCCGTATAAATAAATGAATGAAAAAACAACTATTGTTTGTGGGTCACTATTGTAAGCATGACACCCTCTTTTGCATTTTGTAACATATGTAAGGTCGTAGGTAATGAATATATTGTAAATATCGACAAACTGTGACGGTAAACATGTTGTTGTTTGTTTGTCCTACTTATATAATTCTAACATGATTCTCAACACGATGTCCAATGTGTTTGACCCTTTTTTGCACTTTAACATTTTAACCCACCACCAAACAATAACGTTATTTAACTACTTTGTTCCAGATAACTCTGAAAAGCGCTGTTGGAAACGAAGAAATTGCTCGTGACGAGCAATTCCTCCTTTTCAATGTTTTCTACCCTATCAGAAGGTTATTTTCCAATATCATCACATTTTGAAATGCCGTCTGCTGCGAACTCTTTCAATTTGGAAACAGTCGAAAATGAGTGAACCTAGCCCTTTGGCGGTTGGTAAAGGGTTAAATGGAATACTTTACAGATTGGGATTTAAAGGGTTTGAAATTGATTGTCTTCTACGGATTAAATGACGTCATAGATTTGTAAAGTAACTTAAGCCTACATGTGTTTTACGGTACATGGTAATGTCATGGTCTACATGATATTTCAGTATATATTACTCAATCTAATTTTGCAGTAGGAGAGTCTCCTTTGAAACACAAAGAGATGTCACAGCGCTTAAAATAAAAGTACATGTATATGTGACATATGGCGAATTGTAATGAATGTTTTGTTCTTTGTAGTAAACAATGGGGTGTTGTAAATGCGTGAACACGTGTCACTTTCACAAGCCATTATTCTTAACATTTATAATGCTGGAACCGACTTCATGCTTATGCAAACTGGTTATATCCAGGCCAGCCGCCAAGTAAATTGGCGGCTGACCTGTGATCTAACCTGTTTGCTTCTCTGTGTATCTTCCTTCGTCAACATTCATCAAATAGGCCTTTTTAAGGTTTTGGAAAGCAGACGACATAAAAATCTGTTGTTAGAAAATTACCTAGCATTCTAGGTGTTAACGTGAACTTGTAGGCACTTGTTTGAATGGATCTAGGGGCCTCTATGGCTAGAGGGTAGTAAACATAACTTGAAATCACATTACCAATCACCGCATTGGTTAAAATCACGCTGAAGGATATATGGATAATGATGAGAGGAAGTCTCCTGACTGACTTAACCCTTTACCAAACGCCAAATTTTCGGCTCTCCCAAATTGAAGGATTTTGCAGAAGACATTTCGAAATATAATGAAAATGGAACATAAGTCTTCTGATATGGTAGAAAGGATTGTGGGATAAGGTGAAATTGTCACGAGCAATTTCTTTCTTTCCCGCAATGTTTTTCAGAGTCGTCTGCAACAAACTCGTGAAATGTCGTTATTGTTTGGTATTGGGTTAAGGAATAACGATGGTACTATCAGGCTTGACCAGCCCTTATGGACAGTTGAGTTTGGGACTTTCATCCATCTTTAAGATTACCATCGCATCAAAACTCGTGAAAAATGTTTAAACGATGGAAAAAACACATGAAAATAAACATATACATGAATTGATCTGAATTGCTATAACCTCTTTTAGGTCAATTGACAATTACCTCACAAAATATTGTCATCATTTTCCACTCAATTACTCAACTGCCATTTTACAATGGGTAATTTATATAGTATATATTGCATGTCGTATTTAACGTAGTTTGCCGCGTTCTTGAACAAACTGTCTGTCAATTTAGATTCATATTGTCTGCTTTTACGGTGTCTCAACAAAGTTAGGGTTATGGATCGTCATTTCTGGATTCACCAGTTTCAGGCTCTGAAGTGCCTTGCCAAAGGACACTCCTATGAAACTAGAAGTACCGATAGGGTTCGAACCCGAGACCCGAGAAATCTAAGACCGCCCCAGTAACCATTTG
Organism: Cerastoderma edule; assembly: GCA_947846245.1. NCBI lineage: Eukaryota > Metazoa > Mollusca > Bivalvia > Cardiida > Cardiidae > Cerastoderma > Cerastoderma edule. The sequence continues at coordinate 730,100 of OX401409.1, forward strand.
GATACACATGACCTCTATTTATGATGAAATCAGCAACCCCGACTGAAAAAAATCAAACTGTTTTTATTGATATGAACAAAACACGGTACATCGCTGTTTTAAACACATGTTATAGTTAGACCAAATGTTGCAAGAATTGTTTTGGAGCATAGTGTTTTGACATGACACACTTCATAGTGTTTTGTAACCCATACAGAGGGTACTGGTAATGATTTGTTTCCAAACTCGACAACTATGACGATAAACATGTTATTTGTTTGTTGGTATTACTTAACTTGTTATAACTGACTTGATTCAGAACACCTTACCCTAGTTTGATGTCTCTGTTCTCTATACTTTGATCACTCACTTTACTTTACGTGGTTTTAAATCGCGTCAACATAATTATAGTTATGTCACGATGAAGGGAAACCCAATACTCAACTACTTAACTGGTAAAGCCGTGTACACAACTCTTTGCATTCTGTAAGCAAGTCGGGTGTCTACCTCTCATGAAAATCAATATCTCTCACCGATATTTGAACCCACACGAAGAGGTGCCGTGTGATTTCAAGTTCTCTAGTCTAACCACTAGATCACGGGGGTACCTTAAGGTAAGATCTGGATAATGGAAAACTGACAATTGCTTTGGTTAAAGAATAAGTTGAAATGAAATTCGAAAAATATTTATCATTTCAAAGGCATTCACCGTGCCAATTTTCAAAATTTGTCTGATATTGAATTTATATCTATAAAATGAATATCAACAATTTTGTTCTTTATTTCATACTAATTACCTCCCTTTAATTTTTAATCTTAACATTGAAACTAAAATTACATGGATGAAGTTGGCAAATAATAATTCCAATCCAGGAAAGATTCTAATAATATGAAACTTGACTTTAAAATGACATTTGTTCTGTTAAATCTTGAATTCTATTATTCTGACCTTTCTCCATTACCCAGGTCTTACCTTAAGCGCTTACTTCATAATACTACACTTTCATTAATCCACTTTAGACAGTTTCAAAAATTACTGTGACAAAATCATTTACGTTAAGAGAAGTATTTCATCTTTTCATCCCCATTGGTTTTTACCCTATGACATAAATACAAAAAACATTTCTCACGACATTTTATCGTCTGCTTTCATCTTCGACCAATCTCCAACTGAAAGCAGGAATGGGCTTAAACCCGAAAAGAAGGAATAACAAGCACCCTTAAGAAGTTATAAGTCAACAAGGAAGAAAACTTTCGAGAAAGGAAATACATAACTCAACCTTTGCCGGGATGTTTATCACCATAATCGGCAATGAAAAATCAAAAGGTTTTAATATGTTCCTTTTATATGGACGCTGCTAAAAACTATCGGCAGTTACAAATCAAAAGGTTTTGATAGATTCCTTTTATATTCGATAAGTTTAGTCTTCTGGTGGAAGCTTCTAAGATGTACAAACAAGTTAATTATGCACACACGTGTTGTGAAGTCAACTCTATCAAGATACCTAAATAAACAATTGTACGCTAACGTTCACAGCTGTGGTTTAAATTCATGTTTTTGTCTTCTGAATGCGTTTTGTCTTCCATACAAAATACAAACATGATAAATTAAACAGATAGAATTATCGATATTATCTATATCTCGCTCGCTTTGTTATATAAGGTAATTTACATTTTGCAAAATACTTCAATAATATCTCAATTCAATTCAATTAATCTTATTCAGTATAATGCACAAAGTACTTTTTTACAGAAACATAATAAGTAAATCAATGGGAGAACATGTTAATAGTGTTTTCGAGAAGGTTTGTTTGTTTGAATTTATTTTTCCGCCAAAATGACGAGTTTACAATCAAATGTAGAATAAATACAAACAATATTCATACAGCAGAAATTTCAAACCAAATATGAAGTGAAAAACAAGAAAAATTGCAAATAGAACAAGAAAAATAGACACTGGACAAATCGAGGGTTCAGCGCAAGACTATAGTAAGTGCTTCACGTTTGTGTTTGCTTCCTTTCTTTTGTCAAACCTTAAATGAGTATAGACTTTAACTAACGATAGACAATCCTAAAATGCCTGCATAAAAAGTCAACTTATCTGAAATAGTATTTCTCTTCTATTATGAGTCATCGTAAGCTTAGAAAACATTCAAATTGTTTGCCTTGTATAATAATATGAGCGCAATAATACGATAAAGTGGGCGTAAACAATCGAAGTGACCGTTGGGTATTTCTTATCCTGTCACTAGTGTCATTTGGGACCGATAACTAGGAACCGTATAACATTTGTGATATCGAGGACTAACCATATAGTACATGCACGTGACAAATCATGACGTCATAAGAACGACATGACGTCATATTTACATCATTCTCTACTTATTTTTTCGTTTTTTCTTGTGTTTTATTTCTTGTTTGTTTGAAAGAACACTTAAAGGTTACAGGATAAATAGAATAGATGGTAGGCGTCTTTGAATGGGAAAAGTAATCGGGCTCGGCTTTGGATTATTATCCGTTTCGCCTTCGGCTCACCGGATAATATTCCTAAGCCTTGCCCGATAACATTTCCGATTCACGACACCAACCATCTATTCTCTACTTCTCAAACCGACCATGAATTCGTACCGTTGAATCTATTCCGTTGAGATAAAAACTCAGCAATTTATATACTGTATAATATCGCAGAGTCAAAGACGATTAGTTCGAACTCATTTTACAGCCAAATACTCGATAGTTCAATATCCGAATAATTCGAAATACCGAGGGTCAAAGTAGTTTGGATGAGCGAAATTCATTAACTCTGCCAATTGTGTTAACCTCCTTTGTATGTGTGATACTGTTTTCTCTGAGAAAGCCGTGTAGGTTGGGCTATAAAAACAGGATAAATCACCCGTATTGATGAAATGAAAGAATAGAGAATACGCGCTTTCTTATTTTCATTAGTTGCTTTCACGAAGCGAGTGAAAAGCTCAAAGACTTCTAAGAATTGTTGTCAAAGCCAACTAGGCTCATTATAATGAGAATATGGTACACGAATGTCGCAACATCGAAAAGGTTGCAGAAATGTCAAACCTATCGATAAAGACAGTTTGTCATGTTCGATACTATCATACAGATTTTGATCAAGAACCCGAACGTTACAATTTTGAATTATGTAATTTCAACCAATTTATCTTCATATTTCAACATCAAGTATTTTAAAGATGCTTGTTCACCAGATGAGGACATTTGAATGTCAACTTTAAATGTCAATCAAATAATACAATTTTTATTATTGAATGAAATACAATTGGAAGTTTTAATTTAAAACATAATTGATTCAGGAAACACCAATTTATCTTAGGATGTCATAACCGTATGTGGTAGATTTCAAAAGCGAAATCACGCTTTTGATTAAGGTACCCTAACCTTTTAAAGAATTAGTATCGATATGATTTTGTTTCAAAGGACTATACGGCAGTGCACATCATATACAAGTATAGATGTTGTTCAATTCTGAAGAAAGTAAGTTTTAACTTCTCAAATCTGTGAACGAGCAGCTTAAAGAAAATTTACAGATTTTCTTCACGAACGCTTTCTATGTTAGACAGTAGACTAGAAATGAAGTATATAACAATATAGCAATTGTGCAGATTTAACGAAATTGGTTTTTAACTTCCAATTCTTTTTTGTCTGTGAACAAGCACCTTATAACCCATTATCAAATGTTAACGATATTTGACAAGTGTGTTGCAGACGACTCCGGAAAAAATTGTGGGAAACAGAGAAACTACTCTTTACGAGCAATTTCTCCTATTCCCACAACGCTTTCTGTCCTATCAGAAAATTATTTTTCAATTTCATCAGATTTTGAAATGTCGTCTGCAAAATCCTAAAGGTAAATGGTTAAACGTATCCTTTTCATGTGGGTCAGACATATATTCCATCTTTGAACAACCCTGGTCATTAGGAATGGGCGTTCTTGTGACATATTCGAAGATTCGAGGCCGTTATTGCATTACGCATTCATTCAATCGTCGGTACTTTCAGCACTTTGATTTTACAGAATTTCGAAATATACACAGAACAGGTAGCAAAAGCCTCTTTCCGTGTTATATATAAATAATTTGTCTTATCATTTCACATTATTTTCTAAACCAAATCCGCTACCTTCCACAAAGACGCATAAATGGGGAAATAAAGGGTGAATAAAGATATTCAGAAAGCGTGGAAAAAAGAAATATTTAGTCACACATTGGTTTCTTCCCATCAGAGAATATGAATAATTCTCCTTATTTAGAATTCTAGCTTTAGCAATATTATCCCTGGTGGTTAACGAGGTCAGTGTAAAACAATTACGGTAAAATCTCTATACCTCGTAGTTCAAGCAAGTTTTTGGTTCAATAGGCTTTGTAAAATGTTCGACATATAGAGAGCTCGACGTTTAGATTTCTGGAATATAATGCCAACTTACAAGTTTTGACACTCTAAACAAGTAAATATTGGGGAGCGGGAAATGTAACAAGACTTAACACGACACGACATAGAAAGAGCTCGACGTTTAGATGTCTGGAATGTAATGCCAACTTACAAGTTTTGACACTCTAAACAAGGAAATATTGGGGCGGGGATATGTAACAAGGCTTAACACGACACGACATAGAGAGAGCTCGACGTTTAGAAGTCTGGAATATAAAGACATCTAGATAAAGAAGAACTGATTTGGGATCCCGTATTTACTTCGACGTATAGAGGTGGTCAATAAAGAGAAGTTAATTTCAATAGGTTAATCAACACTTTGTTTCGTTTATGGGAAATAATTCCCCGAGTGAAACATTACATGCGTATAAAAATCGAGTAATTTAGCACGAGTTTGTTATATGCAAATGATGAATAAATAAGAAAAAAAACGTAATTCTTTAATCCATTTGAAATTTGGAGGAAAAGGAGCAAAGATTAATCAAATGTGCAACGCTATGTGTCAACTTATGCACATCATTTCTCATACGCCACAGCCATTTTTATAAATAACGTCTCATAAGGGATGCATCTTCAAGACTAGGACAGCTCCATCAATCATTAGACTTGACAAAGACGTGGTAACACAACAACACCCCCCCCCCCCATTTGTCAATGTAATTGAACTCATTTCATCATGCCGGATTCTAAAGACGTTTATGAATTACCACCTTCTTTGTCGGATCCAATAATTTAAACTAACAACATAGCACAGGGTTTATTTCTGTATCATTTTTCTTTTCTGCATTACGTTGTTCGCTCTTCAAGAGAAACGTGAAGATGATAGCAGTTCACAGAAATACCCGAGTAGTTCCGATTGGGATGTCGACATACCATATTAAGCTGAATCGGTATGCCGAAGTTTACCGAATTGTACAAATCGACCAATCAAAACTCTTCTTTGATATCGGAAAAGAAAACGAAGCTGATCAATCACGCCGATATTTGCCGAAGAGTTCCTTATAGTTAAGGTTATTAATATCATGATAGAACCAATTAAGATTTGCATAATGAGGTTGCTAATTTAGAACAGTTCGTCATAAAAGCAATTTGGTTTCAAAAACCTTTCTTTTTTTTTTTCAAACTTCATTTTTTCTGAAAAGAGTTTTAATTATCTTTCCACATCAAAAGAGAGGTACGTTGTAACATGCCAGCCACGTTTGCTAATTCAAAGGCAGATTGTCATAAAACACGACTTTGTTTAAAAAAAAAAAAAGATTCTTTTCAAAACTATTTTTCTTAAGCGGGATATGCTAATCCATAAACATCACACGAACATACCCCCCTGCTGTAATATAAAACATTCCAGAGCATTTTCCATAAAACTAATTAATTGCGTCACATGATGTAACGACATTGTAACACGAATGCGGCTTTTAAGATTCTTTGACAAAATGTACCTATGTAGAAACGATAGAAAGCGATTCTTATACAAGATGTGAAATACAATTTTAGAGAAGATAGGAAATAAAGTAACGTGACAACGAATTTCACTCTTCTTTTTTTAGTTTGCATTTTTTTTGTTGGCTAGGTTGTTTCTATAGAATGTTCACAAAGAAAGAATAACTTTCATGCCGTATGGTTTTCGTCTGCAATGACATTGAAAAACATACCAGCAGCCTGATAATGTTTTAGCATGTGGTCCCGGCCCATGGGTTTTTCTTCGCATTTGGCCTAATGCAGGGTATACGCATGGACTTGGACCCCAGATTAGATATCTTTTATGAAGGAATGGTCGGAAACATCTGAAGGTCATTGTGCAACAATGGGTGTTGACGTTCTTTATAAAGAATAAACGTGATTAGAGAAAATCCATTTCAAAACAGCATGGATAATCTTAATCTCGTTCATTCAAATCCTATTTTAAAATGACGTCTGCAATATCTTTCAATTTGGGACAGTCGAAAATTTGGCGTTTGTTAAAGGGTTAAACGAAATTCATGCCACTGCGTGTACTAACTCAATAAAATCTAAGAAGCAGGTATTAATCAATGTTACAGTTTGCCACTTATGACCACATGTGAACTTAACCCTTAGAATGCTGGGTAATTTTCAAAGAAAAAAAGGATTTTTGTCTCGTCTGCTTTCCGAAACGTCAAATATCTGCTTAATTTTGATGAGGAAAGATACTCGGAGGAGATAACAGGTTAGATCACAGACCAGCCAATTTACTTGGATTTAAGGCCTGGATTTAACCTGTTTGCATAAGCATGAAGTCGGTTCCAGTACTATAAAGGTTAAAAGTTGGATGCAATTATGTTTAAAGATGCGTTGGCCTATTTTCTAGCAAGAGCTGTTCAACAGTGTTAGAAAGCCAATGGTGAAAAAATGTCCACCTACTCGTTTTGGCTTAATCTTTGATACAAATGTTTGACGAATGAGAGTTAAAACTACAGAACTAACATTGTTTTCGGCATAGATAGGACATTCTTAAATCGTATTTAAAACCATCTCCGTGACTTTATATATAAAAGGATACAACCATAGCACGTGTAGAAGTTCAAAAAAGAACATACGTTTTCTTAAGTGTTTCCCCTAATTAAAACCCCTGGGGTTTACAACTAATTAAAATGAAGATAAAAAAGAATTTCTTTCGAACGTGAAAATGATTGATCGAATCATTAAAAGTGGTTATTAAAAATTTAATCCCCAGTGAAAAGACTATAAATCCTTCACTTTAAATGGTGGATTTACAGTGAAGTTGCTCCAAGCTGTCGATAGAGATTAACAAGAAGTATCACAAATGATTGTGGTGTAGGCGTACAACAGGAAAGTCCCGCATAAAATGAACTTGATGAAATTAAGTAAATCAATCAAAAGAGATAGAATCGGATACGATACGTGTATTTTACTCTTAGAGACGTAACCAATGCGAAAACAGCATAGAATAAAGACACGTTGAGGCTCTGAAATGTCAAACTTAATGAAATCTATGTTGGAATGGATTGTGCTTATTTACTTAACCAGACAGAAAAGTATATTATTTCATACTTTTAAAGAAGTTACCGATTCGAAGAGAACAAACAATGTAGAATGAAGACAAGTTGGTGATCAGAAATGCTTATCTTCATCAGAGACATAGAATATCAATTTTATGTTGACACGAGTATGATTTTGAAACAAAATGCCCATTTTTAATCCAAATTAATCCTCTGTTCAGTCTATAACTGCACCAACCATCCAGCTGAACACAGGTGCGTAGCTTGCCCTCCATGGATGTGGATTCAGTATTAAGCCGGGAATCAAAACTTTGAAAGTAATGGTGCAATCTGGTGCATTTTAGACGATTTCGGGGTCAAATAGAATACATCAAGGCGCCAAGGGTTTATACATTAATGAAGTACATTTTTGTGATTTTCTGGTCAGAATCATGAGGATTTAGCTGCGTACTCGCGTATAGGCAGCTACGCGCCTGGAACATGATTGTAAGCAAATAAGTTTCAAGCCTGTCGTACAATGACTATTTCTAAGTATAACTTCACCTTAAATACCACGCAGCCTTGCCTTATGTATTAACCAAGGCGTTGTTAACACACCACTTTTAAAGGTTTAATCCATTTCACGTGGAAAGTATAATTTCATATCCTAACGCAGTTACCAATCTGCTGGTTTAATATTGAGAAATTTAGACATTGGCAAAAGGTCAACGTGTCTTAGGAGAAAAAGATATAATTCCGATGAAATTACAACCTATGACCTTGACCTTTGACTCAGTACTAAAAGGACTGGAAGGTTTTTATGCAAATGACTTGAAGTTCTCCAAGTGCTTACTTATCAATGTATCACTTTCACGAAATAAGCCTTGATATATGTGTCCGTGTCCGTAGACATGCTCCCGTCGAGAGAAGATAAAAAAGTAATGTGAAGATTATTATACTGCTCACTTTAATGCGCCAACACGAAGAGAGAAATACAGATATGTCAACGTAACCAAAAAGACAGGTGGTTTGTCAAAGCAATGAGCTAATTACTTCATATTTCAACCCATATCATATTAGGAAAAATAGGACTGGTAGACATGGAAAGCAACGACAGGTGACGATTATAAAGTACTGTAAACACTAAAATACATTTATCTTCCGTTCCTTATCTAACCACTGTAATAAAGAGATTACAGTAGATCCATCGACATAAACTAGAATTATCGTAATGTGGGAAAAGGAAACTTGGACAAGACACTGCAGAGTTTTTCCTAGCACTTGTGAAATCCAGGAAAGTTATTAAGTACCGGAAATAACGTTGACACAGCGTTAATTCCCACAAGAAGGTAAAGTAGATGAATCAAACTGATGCACTTTGAGGTAAAAAGTTGAGATAGACGCAATAATAAAAAAAAATCAAAATCTACTCGTAGAGTTCACCAAGTACCAAACGTCTTTTACGTAAGAGTTAAACCCATCATAAAATAGATGATTCAAAGTGATGTACCTTGAAGTAATGTATTAAAACAGACTTAATAAGCGTAATACACAAAACAAAAAAATATCAAAACTTTCTTACACATCACTTTTCCGAAGTACCAAACATCTTCGGCGTGCATTTTGAACCCCAAATGAAATAGATGAATCAAAGTGATGTACCAAGACGTAAGAGATAAGAAAACAGACTTAATAAGCGTTAAACAAATAATGATAAAAATAACAATAATAATCTACTCACACATCACTTTCCCGAAATACCAGACATCCTTGGCGTAAGCGTCCACAAGAGCCGTTGGCATGCACACCGTCAACACCAGCAGGTCGGCAACACACAGATTCACAAGGAACATATTCACGGAGTTCTTCATCGTCTTGTTCAGGAACACCACCACGATAACTACAACGTTACCGATGACGCCAAACAAGAAGATAAACGTGTAAGCGAGTGTGGCAGAGATTTGTAAATATCGCGGGAATTCCGGTGTTTTCCGGCGTGATGTTATGTCCGTGACGATGGCACCGAAGTTACCGTCACTTCCGTTTAGGTAAGCATGGACGATCTCGCCTAGTCCCAGACCGGAAGTGAAATTGGCGTCGTCGTCCGCCATCTTGGAAATATTGGAATGATTGGAGATTTAAAAGTCTTTGTTTGTTTGTTTGAATAGCTGGAATGTCTAGAATAGTTGGTGTTTGATGAATAGAAGCCAATTTTTGTTAACAGAGGCTTTCGATGCATCCATCATAAATTTGTTGGCTTCATTCCATTAGGAATTCCTATGGTTATCGAAAAGCCACACGTGTGCTATTTGATGATTAAAATCCATAGTTGGTACACAATTCTATCGATGTCTTAATCTTAAGTCTTTGGTCAAATTGTTCCATCAGGAATTGTTAGCACTATCCAAGGTCATCTATAAACAAGACACCACTTTGTCTTTTGATGATTATCGATGGCAGTTAGTACACAATTCTATTGATAAGTCAATCTTAAGTCTTTTATCAAATCTTTTCATTGAGAACTGCTAGGGCTATCCAATGCGCTTGACAAGAAACTGTATAGGAAATTTATAAGTTTACATCTTGAAAAAATGACATTGTCATTTTCATTGCTTATCAAAGCTAAATCATTTCTGACGTCTGACATCTGATTGGTCAAAAGTCGACGAAAGTGAATATTAACCAATCAGAAGGCAGAATGGTAGACAAAACGGATTGTAATTTCAAAACGATACACCCTTTAAGACATCCGTCTGTTAATATTCCAGACAACCTTTGATTAAAAGAAGCAACGGTTTCCGAAAAAAACCTTTTAAAAGTAAGCTGTAAACACGTGGGTTTCAATGCTTATCAAATATTTAGCTTATCTCCAAAGCGTATGCATCCAATATTCACGAAGATCTGTTCTCAAATGTGTGTTTTCCATTAGGTCGTCTCCTTTTCAAGACGTACATGTTTGATGTAAAAGAGAAAAAAAGCAGGTGCTAATAGCCATTAACATTATTGCATTTATTCTTTTTCGAAACGTATTTATTTTTTTGTATGATAGAAACACGGTTCCCAATTCGATTTCACCAAACCACGGTTCGGATACATCCTGTGATATGTATATCACTTTTTCAAGATCCTCACAGTGATCTCCCTTTATGAGATAGATCAATGCCACCACAAATGTCACATGGACATCTGCTTAGAATAAAGATTGGCTTTTAAAGTTGGCGGCGACTCCAAGAAATACCCATCCGTTTGTGCTTTATTTGTAAAGAAATTGAACTGGTCAGAAATCAGCACAAGAAGACATAGTTACTAAAAGATAACTTCTTACTCCGGTAAAATCTTGAAAGAAAAAAATCATTTCAATTTCATCCAATTCTGGATAAAGATCTTGTGGCAATCTGAACACATCGGGTTTAACCAATGACAACACCTCTGAAATATTAGGGATGACGCCATTTTGTTTCCCGCGAGAATGACGTCCCTTTACCTCGGTTTCAAAAATAGATCTTAAATGTGAAATCTGAAAAGTGGTTTAATTTGATTAAGAACACACCTTTATATGTCGCAACCTATCATTTCGCCATTTCTTATGAGTTACCGATAAAAGATGATTTAATAGGTTGTCCAACGCGTCCATATACATTGAACTTCTTAATGTGGACCCTGTGGAAATGTGTTATATGCCGGGGCCGATTTACCCGAAGAAATGTAACCCTACACTTATATCTGAGGTGTTTTTCACAGCTCACGGAAATACCTGAGTAGTTCCGATTGATCTTGTGGTGGCAGTGATTGATGGAGCGTAACAAGGGGAGATTACCGTGAGGAGTCTGTCACTTTTCATGTCGACTTGCGGCTTGTAAGCTGCACACCGTACAAATCGAACATCCATAACTCGAAGTTATATACAACCTAGTTTCATGCGATGAAATAAAAGCATTGACAAAACAAACGAGAGGAGGGGGAAAAAGCAAGTTCAAAACATAAAGAAGTAAACATGAAAGGAAATTAACCGAATGATAATTCACGGCACGTTTGGTAGGCTTTTATGCTTCTGTCAGACACCACAAATTTGTATAATCTTTCTTCGGTGTTAAAACGAAAGTCTTGTTCCGTTTCCCCGCCCCCATTATTCACTTGTTCAGAGTATTAAAACTGTACGTTCTCACTCACTCGTATTATCCCACCCACAACAGGCTTTTTAACCCTTTACCAAACGCCAACTTTTCTACTGTCCCAAATCGAAAGAGTTTGCAGATGACATTTCAAATTGAAAAACAGTCTTCTGATAGGGAAGAAAACAATGTGGGAAAAGGAGAAATTGCTCGTTTAGAGCAATTTCTCCTTTTCCCATCATGTTTTCGACAGTCGTCTGCAACAAACTGGTCAATTGTCGTTATTGTTTGGTAATGGGTGAAGACGCAGTTATCTGAAAAGTACAGTGGACTCCACCGTAAATGATTAATTTTAGCACTCACAAAGCTAGTTTATGTATGGTAAATGTCCAAACTAAGCCACAAATTGGCGCGTCAGGTATCCAGAAAGCAGTCGTAGAGAGTGAAGTTAATAAACTTTAAGCTTCCTTCCTAATCGATACAAAAAAGATAACTTGAACTTCAGACAATCCAACTTACATTTCACATATAAAGCATCAAGTATTCCTTTGTTTTAACGTAAACAGAGACTTATGGGTGCGAACCCTGTTAGCGGCGAGGTGTAAAAAAAAAAGCCATGACTAACCCAAAAACCGGCGCGAGTACCAGCCATATATCTAGTGAATTAGATTAAAGAGTCAAACTTACGTCACAACAATCGGAACTACTCGGGTATTTCCGTGAGCTGTGAAATACACCTCGGATATAAGTGTAGGGTTACAATTTTTCGGGTAATTCGGCATCCGCCAATTAACACATTTTCTAAGCGTGCAAGTTAAGTAGTTCAATGTGTTTGGAAGCATTTGATATTCTTTTTAATCACTTTTGATCAGTAACTCATACCAAATGGTGAAATTGTTGTTGTGACATGTATAATTGTGTCCTCAATCAAATTTAACGACTTTTTTTATTTTACATTCAATATCTATTTTTAGAAACGAAAGAAAGTGACGTCATTCTCGCGGGAAACAATATGGCGTCATCCCTATTATTTCAGAGGTGTTTTCTATTGGATAAACCCGATGTGTTCAGATTGACGTCACAATCGGCGTCAAAGGTCATACACCTGTTACTTTTGAGATCTTGAATTCCCATTGACTCCAATGTTTAATTAGGCATTTTCAAGACTCTGCTGAGTGAAGAATAGTGTTTTTTTACGCTTAGCTATCTACAGAAACATCAAGTTTGGCCATTTAACTCTCAGAAACTGTAATAAAATGGACACCTCAATCGTCTCTTTTTTTTCTACGGAGCAAAGTGTACTAATACCGTCCGAAAATCAGTGCACTAGCATTCAAATCTAGCCGAGGTACCGGCATTTGTGTTCACACATCCCAAACAAATAGTGCTGCAATAAGCAATCAAAACAAACTTTGGGAGCATTGCAGGACTATAATCTATACAGAACACAAATCAGTGTTCTACCAGCTCATTTCTTACCAGCAAAACTATGCACCAGAAGTCGAAACTCAAAATTTCTAAATGGGACTACTTTTGGGTACTACGACCCGGAATTACTCCGTAAGAGGTGCGAGACCAAAACAAACAAGTTTAAAACTTAACTACTTTTCGAACGCGGGTGCAACGTTTATACATGGAGTCAAAGTCAAGTAATGTATTCCTCCTTGACGGCTGTCACTCGTTATAATTCAAGCTGAGAAATCGAATATTTTGAAAAAGAACCAAGCAGCTGTGACATCTATTTTGAATTTTCATCGCGTAACAATTTCGATCATATTGTAATGCTATGCATATCATATACGAGGGAGGAAGGTCTACACATGACCCAAAAAGGGTCTGTTAAGACAGGTAGAACCATCGTCATTCCAGCAATAAGCAGAGAGGCGACCTCTAATGAAGATTAAAACAAAGGCTACAGAGATTTAAAAGAACCCCTTTGAAGTGGGACCATGATTGTGGATTTTTCCCAGCATTTTAACCGTGCCGCTTACGTGGCTCGAACCCAGGACCTTTGGTTACAGAGGCAGACACTCAGCTACTGCATCACTGCCGTTCAGTCAAAGCGCAGTCGTAGGAGCATCCATATTTAAACAATTCAAAACTGTTTCTTGATTAGCTGGAGTATGGTTTAAACCGTTTTTCAACAACATTCAGGCGTTGCACCGTGTTAAGCACGCACACACAACTGAACGATTCAAAACTGTTCACGCGAAAAAAAACTTGGTTGGTTACAAATTTAAGCCATTTTCAACAATATTTGAATCATATTGCTAAGGCAATTACACATAAACATGTACAAGGGATTCACCAGAACTGCAAACTTCTCTTTCCAAGCCGGTTACTCAATCCGGTTTCCCGCATGAACATAAATGGTCAGTTGTGGAAGACGATTAAAACAAGTCCCCAAGCGAAGAAGCAACTAGTATTATAAAAGAATTCTGCAGTGTATAGACAAAAAGTACACGATCATAGATAGTTGCGGTTGGCCACAATCTGAACACATCGGGTTTATCAAATTAAAACACCTCTGAAATAATAGGGTTGACGCCATATTAGTTCCCAGCGGAATGACGTCACTTCTCTTTCGTGTTTTAAAATAGATCTTAAATGTGAAATCTAAAAAGTCTTTAAATTTGATTGAGGAAACAACTTAACATGTCACAACAACAATTTTACCATTTGGTATGGGTTACTGATAAAAAGATTACTTAAAAGGATGCCCAACCCTTCCATACACATTGAACTACTTAACTTGCACGCTTAGAAAAGGTGTTAATTGGCGGATGCCGATTTACCCGAAAATTGTAACCCTACACTTATATCCGAGGTGTATTTCACAGCTCACGGAAATACCCGAGTAGTTCCGATTGGGTTGGCCATTGACCATCAAAATAATGAAAACTGAAGCAATTTGAAAATCGGCCCAAAATCTCCAGACCGTTCAAAACTATTGGCCAGACACATTTCTTTTTCTGCTTCAACTCTCTCCATTCAGTCCATTAACAAATCGGAAGTTTCCATATAATTACTAGATTGGGATCCAAGATAGTGTCTGTCTTTATTGAGCTCGGGCTAATCTCTTTCCGCTCTACTTTCGTCTGTTTCCGTAGAATAAAAACGTTCACCGGAAATCACCGAGTAAAGGTCAAGGTTTTATCATTGCCAATCACTGATCCTGGTAATTTACTGAAGGAGACGGCTTAAACCTTTCCAGAACATCAAATTTTGGACTGTCCCAAATTGAAAGAGTTTGCAGACGACATTTCAAAATGTGATGAAGTTGAAAAATATTCTTCAGATAAAGCAGAAAACCTTGTGGGAAAATGAGAAATTGGGAGCAATTTCTCCTTTTCCCACAATGTTTTCTAAAGTCGTCTGCAACAAAGTATTCAAATGTCGTTATTGTTTGGGAAAGGGTTTAAAGTAACTTTCTCATAGACTGTGCTCTGAAGGTAATGAACTTTAAAATGGTGAATTTATCAAACCTCGTCACTAAAAAGAACACCTTTTTCAAATTTCTTAATCCAACATTCCTGAATATCGGTGTTTTCAGTTAAAGAAAATAAGGGGAAAATCGGGCTTCCATGCGTTTCAATGCTTTCACTGCAAACTCTAACCCATTTTAATGATTTTGAATCACGAAAATAAAGTGTGCACATCACAGTCAAACGTTAGTGAGATGCAAATTATGGTATCTTAAAAACCGACGCATATCGATGAGTAATTCAAATCTAGTTTTAGTTTTTAACTTATTCATTTAACATCGATTGTGACGGAAGCTTGAAGTTTATTAAATCCACTGTCGATGAATGCTTCCTGGATACTGCACCAGTACTCGCACCGATTTCTGGGCTAGCCCCGGCTATTCTCACTTCGCCTAACGGGGATTCGAACCCGAGACCCTCGGCACAAGAGACCGACGCTCTACCAATGCACCACTGTCGCCCACAATTCAAATCTAGATCATTGTTTACGATATAACCCGTTTAAACGCTTTATCATATCTGCACTATAAATGTTTTATATCTCTACCACATGATAATGGAAGATAGTGATAAATATATCAATAATCTAGCTTTATGTAACTCAATAGATGTGTTATATCATTTTATCTGTAAAATACATTTTATCGTGAAAAGTTAAATTCTCAATCTGTGAGTGAGTCCTTCTACATTGGATACTCTATGTAACAAACATAAACTTTAAACTATGAAGAAAATTGCATCTTAGAGTAACAATGATATACTCGAGTTACTAACAGAAAGTAACGAAAAGGAATGAAAATTGCATACTAGAGTAACAATGAGATACTTGATTTACTAACAGAAAGTAACGAAAAGGAATGAAAATTGCATACTAGAGTTACAATGAGATACTTGAGTTACTAACAGAAAGTAACGAAAAGGAATGAAAATTGCATACTAGAGTAACAATGAGATACTTGAGTAACTAACAGAAAGTAACGAAAAGGAATGAAAATTGCATACTAGAGTAACAATGAGATACTTGAGTAACTAACAGAAAGTAACGAAAAGGAATGAAAATTGCATACTAGAGTTACAATGAGATACTTGAGTTACTAACAGAAAGTAACGAAAATGAATGAAAATTGCATACTAGAGTTACAATGAGATACTTGAGTTACGAACAGAAAGTAACGAAAAGGAATGAAAATTGCATACTAGAGTAACAATGAGATACTTGAGTAACTAACAGAAAGTAACGAAAAGGAATGAACATTGCATGCTAGAATAACAATACTTGAATTACTAACAGAAAGTAACGAAAAGGAATGAAAATTGCATACTAGAGTAACAATGATATACTCGAGTTACTAACAGAAAGTAACGAAAAGGAAAGACAATTTCATAATAGAGTAACAATGATATACTCGAGTTACTAACAGAAAGTAACGAAAAGGAATGAACATTGCATACTAGAGTAACAATAAAATACTTGAGTTACTAACAGAAAGTAACGAAAAGGAATGAAAATTGCATACTAGAGTAACAATGAGATAATTGAGTTACTAACAGAAAGTAACGAAAAGGAATGAAAATTGCATACTTGAGTAACAATGAGATACTTGAGTTACTAACAGAAAGTAACGAAAAGGAATGAAAAGTGCACACTCAAGTCACAATGAGATACTTGAGTTACGAACAGAAAGTAACGAAAAGGAATGAACATTGCATACTAGAGTAACAATGAGATACTTGAATTACGAACAGAAAGTAACGAAAAATAATGAAAATTGCATACTAGAGTAACAATGAGATACTTGAGTTACTAACAGAAAGTAACGAAAATGAATGAAGATTGCATACTAGAGTAACAATGAGATACTTGAGTTACTAACAGAAATTAACGAAAAGGAATGAAAAGTGCATACTAGAGTAACAATGAGATACTTGAGTTACTAACAGAAATTAACGAAAAGAAATGAAAATTGCATACTAGAGTAACAATGAGATACTTGAGTTACGAACAGAAAGTAACGAAAAGGAATGAAAATTGCATACTAGAGTAACAATGAGATACTTGAGTTACTAACAGAAAGTAACGAAAAGGAATGAAAATTGCTTACTAGAGTAACAATGAGATACTTGAGTTACGAACAGAAAGTGACGAAAAGGAATGAAAATTACATACTAGAGTAACAATGATGTAGTAGGGGTCTTGATTTAGAAGGTAGAGTTAAATGTGTGAGCAGGTCGGATAGCTCTGCGGGAAGAGCATTCGCACGGTTTAGGAGGTCCCAGGTTCGAGTCCCGGTCTGGCTGCATGTTTTTCTCACCTTGGTTACAATGAGATACTTGAGTTACTAACAAAAAGTAACGAAAAGGAATGAAAATTGCATACTAGAGTAACAATGATATACTTGAGTTACTAACAGAAAGTAACGAAAAGGAATGAAAATTGCATACTAGAGTAACAATGAAATACTCGAGTTACGAACAGAAAGTAACGAAAAGGAATGAAAATTGCATACTAGAGTAACAATGATATACTTGAGTTACTAACAGAAAGTAACGAAAAGGAATGAAAATTGCTTACTAGAGTAACAATGAAATACTCGAGTTACGAACAGAAAGTAACGAAAAGGAATGAAAATTGCATACTAGAGTAACAATGAGATACTTGAGTTACTAACAGAAAGTAACGAAAAGGAATGAAAATTGCTTACTAGAGTAACAATGAAATACTCGAGTTACGAACAGAAAGTAACGAAAAGGAATGAAAATTACATATTAGAGTAACAATGATGTAGTAGGGGTCTCGATTTAGAAGGTAGAGTTAAATGTGTGAGCAGGTCGGATAGCTCTGCGGGAAGATCATTCGCACGTTTTATGAGGTCCCAGGTTCGAGTCCCGGTCTGGCTGCATGTTTTTCTCATATTGGTTACAATGAGATACTTGAGTTACTTACAGAAAGTAACGAAAAGGAATGAATATTGCATACTAGAGTAACAATGAGATAATCTCGACATAAGGAGTATTGCACTCTATTCACTCGCGAACATTTTGATTATCCATGCTCCTAGTAGTTTGATTACTATTGTCAGACATTAATTCAATACTAAACAATAGCGACATCGACCAGTTTGTTGCAGACGACTCTTGAAAGCATTGTGGGAAAAGGAGAAACTGCTCGTAACGAGCAATTTATCCTTTTCCCACAATGTTTTCTGCCCTATGAGAAGATTATGTTTCAATTTCATCACATTTTGAAATGTCGTCTGCAAACTCTTTCAATTTGGGTCAGTCGAGAATTTTGCATAAGGGTTAAACAACTTTCCAGACCTCGAACAACTTCCTAAGATAAACGTAATGGTTAAAAAGCGAAGCAGGAATAAGCGGTATCTTATATGACCAAATCAAATCTCGTGATAAAAAATGTTATTGCAAATCCAGACTCTTGAACACGCAATGCCTTAATGTAATATGAGAATAACTACCGAATATGCTAATAAAGTTTAAAATTCGTTTCTCTAAGATAGAAGCTTTCCGCATATGCGAATTTGTGATTGGTCAACTCGAAATATTAAAGCAAAAAACCGACGGCCAAAAAATAGCATAAAAAGGGGCAACTCCCTTGTCAGCGGTGGGAAAATGAATTGTACGTATTGCCCAGCTTGTCCGAAAGCCTTGACGTACGAGTGAATGTTTACTGAAAGTTTCTTTATTACCAACAGGCAAGTGTAGAAAGATATGATGCATCTTTGCATCAATCAAAAATTAAACCAAACCAGCTTTTACCACCCCTCCTTATGATATCGAGAAAAATCCATTGTGACAAAATTCTTAATTTTCATTAGGAGCAGGTTTTCTTTTCATCGAAATAGTTTCCAAAGATTTCTTACACAAACGCACGATTTATAATTATGATAGAGCAAAGGATTAAACGGGTCACAAGCAGGAGGAAATGATATCAAATAGCTAGGCCAATACCATTAACAAGAGCTTTTGATCGTCGCGTCTGCTTTTTACATCGAAAGATTAAATACAAGCTTCTGGATGCTCGAGAATTAGTTTCGTATTTAAAAATAAACAAAATATCAAATTATCAAAAAGCGGCCGAATATGCGAACAATAAATAAATAAATAAATAAAAATGTCAAAAGCAAAGGCATCCATTACAAACTAACCACACTACTTCCATATTTCACAAACGATATAATTCCAAAAATACAATCATTTTTTCCTTCAGAGGAAACAATGATTTGAACTTAGCCAAAAACAGTTTATTTTTTGTGGCGGAATAAACGAAATCCAAAACGGCCGACTTACGCCCTCCGCGTTTTAACCATTCACTAACGTGTATCCGCGTTAAGTTGGAGGTATGCTAAGCGCTTGAGTTTCCAATAGTTAACCCTTACAGTGCTGGAACCGATTTCATGCTTATACAAACAGGTTAGATCCAGGCCAGCCGCCAAGTAAATTGGCAACTGACCTGTGATCTATCTTTTTTGTTACTCTGAGTATGGTTCATCCTCAAAATTAAGCAAATAGTTAAGGTTTTGGGAAGCAGACGACACGGATTTTTTTAGAAAATTACTCAGCATTCTAAGGGAGAAACATCGAAGTTGGTTTTCCAATCGGACATTCCAATCTGTATCTATCATGTTCGTTATTTCTTTACCAAATGCCAAAAGTGAAATCGTCCGTAATTGAAAGAAGAAGCAGACGATAACTGATGTCGAGGTGAAATTGGAAGCAGTTCTTTAGAATATGGAATAGAATTTTATGTTGTATAAAGGGAACATACTTCAATGAGTAATAATTCCTTTTTCGTTCAATGAGCATTTTCTTCTTACAACAGCAATACCTACACACATCTTATGAAAGTTTTCTCATTTTTTCAAAAGAAAAAAAGTTTAAACCTTTCATGAGAATTTTCTTTCTTTTACAAAATAATTTCACACCTATTAACATTTTCCCTTTGTCCCAGCAATAACTCTAAACGTCTTGTATGCAATTTTTCCTCTTTCGTCCCAGCAATTTCTTTTAATTTGTTTAACAAGTATTTTCCCCTTTGTTCCAGAATTAATTTCACACCTCTTATGAACATATCAACCAATAATTTCACGTTTTACGAGCATTTCTCTTTTGCTCCAGCCTTATATTTCACACGTTTTAAGAGCATTTTTCTTCTGCTCCAGCCTTATATTTCACACGTTTTAAGAGCATTTTTCTTTTGCTCCAGTCTTATATTTCACACGTTTTAAGAGCATTTTTCCTTTGCTCCAGCCTTATGTTTCACACATTTTAGAAGCATTTTTCTTTTGTTCAAGCCTAATATTTCATACGCCTTTTGAGCATTTTCTACTTTATTCAGCAATAATTTCACGCCTCTTTCTAGCATTTCCCACTTTATCAAGCAATAAATCCTTACGTCGACCGCTGCTGACCCGTGAAATTCAAGAGTATTATCGTTAAAGAAAAAAAAGCTTATTACACGAAAATAAATAATCTCACGTCTGAACAGTTCCGGTTATTTCCAATTAGCTCGACGAAACGGAGAAAAAAATGTGAGAACGTAAAAACCATCTCCCTTACAGTTAATTTTTCTCTTTTTTTTTATCAAAGAGAGCAATCTTCAATGGAATTGACACCATTATTAACCACTTTTTGATACAACTCGGTCGCTTTGATAGAATACAAGTATGCTAAGAAGACTAATTGGATAATATGCCTTGCCCAAAGACACTCAACACTTAAAACAAGAAGAAAGACCCCGGTCGGCCGGTCTCCGATTCCAGACCACTTCATCAAAGCGGATCTATTAGGAAACTCTCGTAAATTTCAACTAGTTTTGTTAGAAATTAACAGGAAATAGGTGCTGCTCGTGATTCATCTGATTAACTGCTAGGTTAATTGATTGATGTTTAGGTAAATTGCATTGCTATGACAATCGATATTTTGATTGACCAATTTATGATATTTTAGCTTTCTGCTTTCTGTTGGTTGGTTGGTTGGTTGGTTGGTTGGTTGGTTGGTTGGTTGGTTGGTTGGTTGGTTGGTTGGTTGGTTGGTTGGTTGGTTGGTTGGTTGGTTGGTTGGTTGGTTGGTTGGTTGGTTGGTTGGTTGGTTGGTTGGTTGGTTGGTTGGTTGGTTGGATAGTAAGATTATTAGTAGACAGCAGCTTATCATTTCTAAGAAATACTTTTCTTTGCGATACAGTTCCTGTGCGTGCCATTTTCTTCCCCTGTTACCAACGATACTTGTAAAAGTAATTAAAATAATCCAGGTGTACGTGTTACAGGTAACAGCCTGGATTATTCCAATAACTGCCTTAACAGTATTTCTCGGTATTAACCATTTCCCCATATGCGAACCTTTGCCTGAGCCAAACTCAAAGCCACGGCAGGCGATTAAAACGAAATTAGAAAAAAATTGATAATCGTGAAAATATCGGGAAAAAACGATTGTGGCAGAAAGATGAAATGCTCTCTAGGAGCAATTTTTATCTTTATCACAGCGGATTCGGAATTCATCTGTAGCCAATTCGCCAATTTTTTTCATGGATAAACTTCGTTTTCATAAAGTGTGGGGAATATGTTTGTTCTCATACGTTCATGAACACATACCAGTTCTCCTCTTTTCTTATATGATCATTAGATTTAATTTTTATACAAGTAAAAACAATGTTGGGACCCATCAGTTTGGGTGCGATTCCCGGATGAGACGAATTTTAACAAGGCTATTTCCAAACTGTGTTATAAGGATTCAAAGAAAACATGTGGAAAACACATGGGGAACTTGTGTATAAAGAAAGCATACTGAATTATACATATCAAACATGTTTTATTTCAAAACAGATACGGAAAAAAACAGCCTGTATTTCGTATACTCATCAGTATCCATTCGGAACACCTCGGCCATTTCTTAAAATAACCTCGGAGGTAATGGAGAGCCATTTTTGAAAGTAGGTCAGCAACGAAGGGCCAATCATATCAACTCGGCAATCCCCGTCACAAGCCGGGGATTGCCGGAAAGAGCTAATTGACAAAATATGAAACAAAGATGTGTTCATATGATCATCTTTAATGAAAAGGGTAAAAAAAACATTCAATTGTGATATATAACTAATTCGTGTGTATTTAAATACATAGTAAGTGCCTGTGTGCACTTTGCGTTATTCGCCGGAAATAAGGCAAATTACCCCAGGATTTCTGGTGTATTCATGTACTGCCTACGAGGTATATCTACCGACTTGTTACGGGGATTGCCGAGTAGATACGATTGATCAGTATCGTCACAACGAAACGATTCCAATGATAACCAACAATACAGGGTTAAGAGACGAGACGATTAAGAAACTCTTTTATCCCATTACAAAACAGTAACGATATTTGACCATTTTGTTGCAGACGACTCTGGAAAACATAGTGGGAAAAGGAGAAATTGCTCGTT
The DNA here is from genome assembly GCA_947846245.1 of Cerastoderma edule. NCBI lineage: Eukaryota > Metazoa > Mollusca > Bivalvia > Cardiida > Cardiidae > Cerastoderma > Cerastoderma edule. The sequence goes on from OX401409.1 coordinate 752,525, forward strand.
TTCCCACAATGTTTTTGCCCTATCAGAAGATTATTTTCCAATTACATCACATTTTGAAATGTCGTCTGCAAACTCTTTCAATTTGGGACAGTCGAAATTTTGGCGTTTGGTAAAAGGTTATGTCTCATATTAAGTCCTCCGAATACTAGAAAGGTCTGTCGGGAATAAATAACGCACCTCAAACATTTCCGGCGCGAAGAAGACAGGTCGAGGTGATATCATAAATATCTCGTTTGACGATACATCAAGGAACAACTTATTAGAGAAACACAAATCCAGAGGTGCCAACATGAGTCGTTACCTTCTGTAGATTCTGTAGATAGTGCCTTCGACAGCCGAAGAGAAATAATAATCGGGTTGTTAACCACCGTTCAGAAGAAACACCAATCTAATAAAACTCTCTGTCAGAAAGATGAAAAGAGAAAAAATACTCGCTGCAACAGTGCGGATCCCATTCAACTATGTTCACCAGGTCTTCAAAGCTGCTAGTTCATAGAATTGAGGAAAGTTGGATATCAAAATTGATCTTTCTTAAAAATAAAGTTCAACTGTACTGATGGATTAGACGTAATGGAGAAAAGCCATTTGAAGTAAAATAATTTTTATGTAATCATGTAGGGTCTATATACAATGAAAAGATACATTCATATGTATTCAGATCCAAAAGCGATGCAACAGTTTTGAAATTCATCGCAAACCATCTGTGCATACTTAGATCTATTTACTCATTCTGAATCAATTTTGCATTCGGTAGCTATTTTTTCATAAAACGCCATATCATAATTAAAAATGCAGTGTTCCTTTATTTCATTTTATCACAAAAATTGTCAAATAAATGAACAAACACCTTTAAAAGGGCGTACTCCAGCATTCAAGAAGTAGGAACTTCGCTATTTTGAAGAACTTGTACGGTATATCATTAGCAAATGGGACTCGATTGATAGTTACACACACATGTAAGCTAAATTTATTATTTTGTAATATGGGCTAGATGTCTTTTCTAATAAAATATTTCTGTATTTTGTATTCTGTAGGCGGTTATATTATTAGAATTATACACTTTGTGTAAATCTGTGTTAGGCCGTTGACCCCATAACTCGCATTAGTAATATGTATTTTTATGTTCATGTTCAATACATTCAGGGTTGAAAATATATCTTTATGTTTAGATGGAGGTATGAAAAAAGAGAATAAAGAACTTATAATACTGAGGGATTTTTCCCTTGAAATGAGAAGAGGCCAATATCTGCTGAGTTTGCTGAACTAGGAAGCTGGAATGACTGAATATTTAGGAAAACTGCTCGATTTTAAAGAAATTGCCTATTGGGAAGGTGCCTTTTATGGTTCCCTGTTATATAACTCAAAAAAGCCCTGATACTGCATAAAAACCGGAAACATCTTTTACTGGCATCAACTCCCCAAAAGTATATATCCGACTATACCCCAGTGCCCTAAAAATGTTGCCACACTCCCAGGAATTATAAACAGACAAATGCCAAGCTCCTATGTTATACCAGACTTACTAGGAGCGTCATATTTGTCAATGTAAATGGGTTTAGAGATACAATTTCAACATCGCATGTTTCAATCGAATGTAACAGAAACCTGCGACATAAAAAAGGCGAAATATCTAAACGAAGATATAAAACAAGGTTTCGATCGGTTTTTGTATGGATTTTAAAGGTGCTTGTTCACAGATTTGAGGAAATCTAGTGGTTAAAAATCAAATTCTTTAAACTTTACAACAGCTGTACTGTTAAAAAAACATCAACTGAAGAACAGTCACTGGAAGGAAAATTAGATTGATTTAATTCTTTAAAGTGTGAAAACAGTGAATTAACATGTACTTTAATTCAAATGCGTGACATCGCTTTTGAGATCTACCGCATATAAACTGTACATACTTATACAACGACGCTTCCTGGATTGATAATGCTTCCAATCGCTATACTAAATTGTATATCAAACATCGAAACAACAACTGTATTGTTTCATTGACATTTTATTTTGACTTTCAAAGTTTGTTTTCTGAGAGTAAGCACGTTTCATGGCAAAGCTTACTTTTTCCAGGTATCCCAAGTTATCCAGTAGGTAGTGCTTTACTAAAGGTAAAATACCCATAATATGCCATTTTAAACTCATTCTTTCGTCGGATTACCTCGGTCGTTCTCGGTATACATCGGTTTGGGTCGGAACTGTTTGTTTCAATGCGATTCGTTCCGGGTTCGACCGATGAATACCGAGAACAGCCGAAGCAGTCCGAAGAAAGAATATGAGTTTCAAAATGGCGGATTATGGGTATTCTACATTAAAATGCCAAAACTTTTCGTAAACGTTCGGTTACAAGGGAGATAAATCAAATCCGATGAAGGGAAATCACCGTGAGAAAGTTGGAAATTGGTTACGAATATGTATGTGTGCGAACATGGTCAAGATATTGTCAGAATATTCCTTTTGTGGAGAGATGGCAAGTTATGCCTCATATTTCTCATAAGTTAAATTTAGGTAAAAACAACCGTAAAACGTTAATATCAATTTTATTATGAACCAACATTTATTCATTACACAATCAATGAAAACATTTTAACGAGGAGTGAAAGAATCCAAAGTCAACCATTTTTGTTCGCCTTTTTGTAATTCGCGAGTCAAGCTCCACTTCCGTTTGCGAGATTCGCTCGCGGAGATAATGGCGTAAAATCTTACGGATTTTTCGGTAATTTGCAAACAATTCGCAAACGTTTTCCTTATTGAACGCAATGCATGTTTATTAGGGGTGTTATATCTTAATACGTTTAGCAAGACGATTTCCTGGTACAATTCTTGGACAACGTGCGTTGAATAAAGGCATAAAAGCCCTTCTTCCGTTGTCCGCTCCATATTTAGCACGCGCACTTAAATCACAGTCTTCATATGGCCTACGCTAATGGTTTTAACTTGAGAGGAACGACCGATCGTAAAAGACTTGGCATTAAAAGCTGATTGTTCACAGTAAAGAGGACATTTTGAAGTTTGAACACAGTTTCTTTAACCCTTATAGTGCTGGAACCGACTTCATGCTTATGCAAACAGGTACGATCCAAGTAAATTGGCGGCTGGCCTGTGATCTAACATGTTTGATGCTCTATGTACATCAAATACTCGAAACACCAAATACATCTATATGAAAGAAAATTGAACAAGGTTGTTTGGTCAACATTTTTAGATTGTAGAAATAGAAGTTCATTTAGAACACTGAACCATACCACACACTCCTCTTCTTTGTTGTACCGTTTTATTTGTCGTCTGATTTATGTCCATATCCTTCTGTCAATAACTTATCATATTCTTATTCTATCCATGTGCATTAACCTTTTCCCAAACAACAAATGGTCGACTGTCCAAAATTGATAGAGTTTGCAGACGACATTTCAAAATGTGATGAAATTGGAACATAATCTTCTGATAGGGCAGAAAACATTGTAGGAAAAGGAAAAATTGCTCGTTACGAGCAATTTCTCCTTTTCCCACAATTTTTTCTAAAATCGTTTGCAACAATGTTGTCAAATGTCGTTATTGTTTGGGAAAGGGTTAAAAAAGAGGAAAACATATGGGCAGAATGGGTGGAACATTCCAATGTCACATGTTAAACACATGTCTTGTGTTCTTCAAATGCAACATAAATTGAATTGTTTTGTAGAATACATAACGTAAAATGAGTTGTTAAAATTGACAAAAAGTAAAGAATTATACTCGCGTTAAACAAGTCGTGTTTAACATTCAGGTTAAGAGGGTGAAAAGGGAACAAATTCAATACAAGAACACATTCTCCATTTCGTCACACAATTCTTAACAAAGGTCTCAAATTTCGTCTGATACGAATTTGTCTCAAAAGCGTCTGCATTATGGGTAAAATGATATATCCGGACACTTTAATACTATAAAAGTCTTGCTAAGTAAAAAAATGCGAAAGTGCTAGACACGAAATAAAATCTCCATTTCACGTTTCCGTTTCAAATCTCGTCTACTACAAATGCGTTTAAACCATTCCCAAACAATAACGACATTTGACCACTTTGTTGCAGGCGACTTAAGAAAACAATGTGGGAAAATGAGAAATTACTCGTTACGAGCAATTTTTCTTTTTCCACAATGTTTTCTGCCATATCAGAAGGATATTTTCCAATTTCATCACATTTTGAAATGTAGACGACAATGCAAACTCTTTCAATTTGGGACAGTCGAAAATTTGTTTTTTTGGAAAGGGTTAAGGCGAGGTTTTAAGGCCTTAAATGTCCCAACAGACATAGTAAAAGGACACGTATGAAGCTAAAAAAATATAGAAAAAGCAAGACCGTACAATTATTTAAAACAAAATAACACACACAATCGGACTTTTCTTTCTCTTTCCAACTGTCGGCAGAGAAATCGCAGTCGAAAACCGACTCTTTTGGTCATTCATGCCCGTCGACTGCGATTTCTTTGCCGAGTGTTAGACGTAGTCGCGTTTTAAAGCATGGGTTATCAAATAACATCAGAACCGAAAAGTTGATGGTCAACTCATGCGGGGTACACAATGTGGCTATCATTGGCAGGGTTAGGTAAAGAAAGCTTACATACCTGTGGCGAAGCCATCTTGTTCGGAATTAAGGGGAACAAAATAGGTAAAGTGGTTCCCCCGCCTGATATTGTCCAAAGTGCTACCATATGGTGTAAATGCGTTAAATAAAGGGAATCACCAATCTGAACACATCGGGTTTATCAAATGAAAACACCTCTGAAATAATAGGGATGACGCCATATTGGTTCCCAGCGGAATGACGTCACTTCACTTTCGTGTTTAAAAATAGATCTTATATGTGAAATCGAAAAAGTCGTTAAATTTGATTGAGGAAACAACTACACATGTCACAATAACAATTTCGCCATTTGGTATGAGTTACTGATAAGAAATGATTAAAAAGGATGTCCAACACTTCCATACACATTTAACTACTTAACGTGCACGCTTAGAAAATGTGTTAATTGGCGGATGCCGATTTACCCGAAAAATTGTAACCCTACACTTATATCCGAGGTGTATTTCACAGCTTACGGAAATACCCGAGTAGTTCCGATTGGGGAATCACATTAAACCCGGTACTTGCTACGAGAATGATATACAATTCAGGCCAAGAGAGATAGAAATATTATGTTTGTATGATTATATAGGTTTTACACCGCGATGTCCGCGGAAGACCCCATACTCAACTGCCCATAATGGTTGATCAAGCCAGGTAGTAGAAACATCGGCATTGCGTATGTCAGTCGGAAGACTTTCTCTCAAGAATCTCAAAATACCCTCACCGGGTATTGAACCCACGCGGAGAGGGGCCGAGTTCTTTACCACAACCACTATGCCATGGATGCCCTTACATGAAAGTAATTAATATCTATGATCGTCACAAACCAAAATGTCTGTTATTTGTCATATTCGCTTTAAGTATTTCCTTTTATGAATGTTTTTGATGGTATTGGTTTTCTTGTAAAAGCGTAAAATATTATTGTGAAATAAAAGAATGCGCACAAGTATTAAAGAAAGGTACCATGGACATTTTTCCTCCGTATCTTTTTTTCTACACACAAATGAACCCTCGAGTTAAAGACTATGCCACAGAAGAAATCACAAACAAAAACTAAATTGCAATTCATGAGTGAATTCTCTTTTTTTTATCTTATTAGATTCAATTCTCGTCCCTGTATGATATCGAATAAATTCTCCATTAAAAAAGAGAGACAGAAAATAAACTTGATAAAAAATGCATCAAAGTAGTAATTGAGGGTACCATAGTAAATATGTAAGTGTCCCAGGGTTGACTTATTTATTACTCACGTATGAATCTTAGAATAAAAAATGTCTGAGGCCTGAAAAAATCAGAACGCTTCCGAGTCATTGGAAATTATGCTTTTAGTTTAAACTTATTTATTTTTTACATCGATTGTGACGGAGTCCTGAGAGATTATTAAATTCACTCTCGATGTCTGCTTTCTGCTTTCTGGATACTACAACAGTATTCGCGCCGATTTTAGAGCTTGTCCCGGCAGTTTTCACCTCGCCAAACGGGGGTCGAACCCGGGACCCTAGGAACAAGAGGCCGACGCTTTAATTCATCACCACTATCGCCAACAAAATTCTGCTTTTTGACACGTTGTTCCTGTTTCTGCAACGAAGGTTTTTAAGGTCGTGGGTTTAGGAGTAATGAGGATGAAACATGCGTCTGTCATAGAAAGAGACGTGCATTAATTCATTGAGAGATCATTTTAGGATAAGAGACAGCAAGTCCAGGAAAAAAGCGAGACAGAATCGAGTCATCAATTCAATTTTCTTGTGAAGGATAGTGACCCTGGTACAGTGACCCTGATACAGTGGCCCTGGTACAGTGGCCCTGGTACAGTGACCCTGGTACAGTGACTCTGGTACAGTGACCATGGTACAGTGACCCTGGTACAGTGACCCTGGTACAGTGACCCTGGTACAGTGACCCTGGTGACACTGGTACAGTGACCCTGGTACAGTGACCCTGGTGACCCTGGTACTGTGACCCTGGTACAGTGACCCTGGTACAGTGACCCTGATACAATGACCCTGGTACAGTGACCCTGGTGACCCTGGTACAGTGACCCTGGTGACCCTGGTACAGTGACCCTTGTACAGTGACCCTGGTACAGTGACCCTGGTGACCCTGGTACAGTGACCCTGGTACAGTGACCCTGGTACAGTGACCTTGGAACAGTGACCATGGTACAGTGACCCTGGTACAGTGACCCTGGTACAGTGACCCTGGTACAGTGACCCTGGTGACACTGGTACAGTGACCCTGGTACAGTGACCCTGGTGTGACCCTGGTACAGTGACCCTGTACAGTGACCCTGGTACAGTGACCCTGGTACAGTGACCCTGTTACAGTGACCTGGTACAGTGACCCTGGTACAGTGACCCTGGTACAGTGACCCTGGTACAGTGACCCTGGTACAGTGACCCTGGTACAGTGACCCTGGTACAGTGACCCTGGTACAGTGACCCTGGTACAGTGACCCTGGTACAGTGACCCTGGTACCTGGTACAGTGAACCTGGTACAGTGACCCTTGGATCGCGGTTTCGGGGATATAAAAAGGTCGTGATTTCGCGGTGTCGTGGAATCGTGGAATCGTGGTATCATGGTATCTTGCTATCGTGATATCATGAAACCTTGATTTCTTTGTATCTTCGTATCGTGCTCTATTGGTATCGTTGTAAAGGGGTATCGGGGTATCTTGGTATCGTGGTTTCGTTGTATCATGGTATCGTGGTCTCTTATGATCGTGGTATCTTGGTATCGTAGTACCATGGCATTGTGGTACGTGGTATCTTGGTATCTTGGTATCGTTGTATCATGGTATCTTGGTACCATGGTCTATTGGTATCGTTGTATAGGGTTACCTTGGTATCGTGGTCTATTGGTATCGTTGTAAAGGGGTACCTTGGTATCGTAGTATCTTAGTATCATGGTATCGTTGTTTCTTGGTATCATAGTTCCTTAGTATCGTGGTATTTTGGTGTCGTGGTATCTTGATATCGTTGTATCTTGGTTTCTTGGTATCTTGGTATCGTGGTATCTTGATATCGGGATACCGTTATATCGTGGTATCATATTTCCATGTAACCACACCACACGTACCCAACAATCAATAATCAAAGTGACACAAAGGCACTGGGAGACACGTATACATCTTTAAGGGTAACAGAGATACGAGAAGGGAGCGGACTAAAATCGCACGCGATCGCTTACAAACGTAACAAGTCTAATCAGTGTCACAAATGCAGTCACGATGGTAATTCCATAGACGGGTTATTTGGGCCACGTCACGGGAAAAGGGGCACTCGGACATAGCAAACAGCAATCTGAACACATCGGGTTTATCCAATAAGAAAACACCTCTGAAATAATAGGGATGACGCCATATTGTTTCCCGCGAGAATGGCGTCACTTTCTCTCGTTTCTAAAAATAGATCTTGAATGTAAAATAAAAAAAGTCGTTAAATTTGATTGAGGAAACAAGTATACATGTCACGACAACAAGTTCGCCATTTGGTATGAGTTACTAATCAAAAGTGATGAAAAAGGATGTCCAACACTTCCATACAAATTGAACTACTTAACGTGCACGCTTAGAAAATGTGTTAATTGGCGGATGCCGATTTACCCGAAAAATTGTAACCCTACACTTATATCCGAGTTGTATTTCACAGCTCACGGAAATACCCGAGTAGTTCCGATTGAGCAAACAGTGTAGCCCCAAACCAGCCGCCACGTCACTGACGTGGCGGCTGGTCTGGGGTTACACTGTTTGCCATCTTGGAGGACATCAAGTTCTACCTTTAAATAAATACAAATGATAACTGTCGTGACTAGATGCTGGAATAATAGCGCTAAGAAAGAGCTGAGTCAGCGGTTTTTATTTATGTCCGAGTGCCCCTTTTCGCGTGACGCGGCCTATTTGTTATGTTGAGCCACCGTAAAAATTGCCCATCATTAAAATGGTGTACATGTATTGCCGTCGCAAAATGTGAACGGGATAGGACGATTTTGAGTTTTTATATCGACATATTTACATTTTAGGCCTATACAGACAGGGAGAGGTCAACATTTTCCCGTTCACGTTTTAAAAAGACCAATCAATGACATCCTTTGTTTACAACGCGCACGGGATCAGCTAAAAATCTCTTAAAATTATTGTGCAAAACAAAAGTTCTTCTCAAATTAGATATTACCAATCGACGGTACGTGTAATGAAATTAATTAGATAACAAGACTTGGTTTGTTAATTAATTTCTTTAAGTGCGGATGTACCTATTTTTATACACTAGAAGCAAATCATTTTAGACACCTCTGTGACAAAAGATTGAATTACTCGCTTTTGTCCAAATCCTTCTTATAAGAACGTCAGAAAGAAATATAAGTTTGCTAACATGTATTTCATCCTTGTCGAAAATAATATGTTTATCCTGATATATTCTATGAAAACAACACAAAAACATCATCAGTCGTCGAACTTTGTGATTGTTGAATGACATTGTTTTGTTTTAAATTTAGCTTGAGCTTATTTATTTTTCATCGATAGTAAAACAAGTTCTTACAACTTAGATTAAACACTCTCGATTCTGTTTCCTTGATGCATAACCCGTGCACGCACCTAATCTGGATAAATGAAACATCACAAGACAGATCCTGCTTCAGGGATTCGAACAAACAACCCTCGCGCCAAGAAGCCGACGCTCTACATCTGGATCAGTCTCCTCCAAATTTAAACCAATAGAAAATTGGGAAAAGATTAACGAACAATTTCTACTTTATGAGACGACGGAATGTGCAATATTCCACACAGACAGTTTCGAATACACCCCGTGTTTATCGACTTTTGTAGCTTTTTAATAAGTTTAACCACTTCTAAAAACCTTTATGATGGAATGATTCAAAAGTCAATATATATAAAAACCTGGAATTCTTTTCAATCTCAATAAAGGATAGACACATCGACATTCTCGCCAATAAAGTCAGAATTGATTTCCACATAATTGTTTATCGTTAGCGTATGCGGGTTTACGATCTTTTACCCAATAACGACAACTCCAATAAATAATGTCACCTATCCCTTGACACCATTACACAATGTCACCTATCCCCTGATAACAATGGAACCGAGCTATTTCCGGTCTGGAAAACTTGATCCGGGGAAATTAATTAGATTACCTGGCGACGATATTACATCATTTAGAGCAGCCTGATGCCCCAGACCGCCCACTCTATAACTCCTTGTTAACAATTATTTCCTAGCCTAGACGAGGTCAACCAGGGTCTGTTCACTCGATCATTAGGTTTGGTCAATGTTGTTTCCTTCCGCCATTTAATGGCGTTTTTGCGTAATGATTTATCCGTCTCTCGCCACTGTTCAATTATATCCACGTGGGGAAGCAGTCTGCGAGTTAAAAACGAATTGTAATGTTTTCGTATTGGTGCGAACCTACTGTCCTTTACCTATCTATGATTAGTGGGCGAGTCCATTCTTGAGCGGAAGTATGGATATAGGTAGTGGTTTCTTTTTTTTCTTTTTTTTTTCTTTTTTTTTTTTTTAAAGATTTTGTTCAAACGTATTGAATCATAGATTATTGTTTTACAATTGGATTGGGACGGAAGCTTTAAGCTTAATGAATCCCTCTCCTGAATATGTATTTTATATAATATAAAGGTAGGTACGTTTTAGGAAATGAAATAAGTACCTATTTTTATACAAAACAATTCTGATGTGTTTATGTTTACATGGCATAATAGCCGCCGTGAACTGTATCTAGGGCATGCGGCATGCTAACAATATCATTTTAATTTTGTTTTGATTTTAAACGACCAGATCCGTCAATTCAATCATATTGATCGATAGTTCTGTGCTCTGATTGGTCGATTTATCTGGGATAGTTTGAATTGGGTTACCCATGGTCATGGTGAGGCTATAAATAGAATTTTAGGTCGGGAATTCCGGTTGTTATGCCCAATCGCTGGTAGCTCGGATAACCCGGATAACCCAAGCTGTAACTGTGTACGTTTGGATCATTCGGACTAACTCGTGGTCTATATTTCGTTGTAGAGCGTCAAGACTGGACGGAGAAATCATCGACATTTCGGCTAGTCAGGCAGGATTTCGGTGCCTGGGTACCGTTTTACTAAACATGTCATGCAAATAATTTGCGTAAATTCAAAACAACATTCCCTCTCATTTCAATATTGGTCAAAGCAATATTGCAAAGTTTCGGAGAGACGCTTCCGATGACATGGCGCATTGCATAATTGCAATCTTTCATTTAGGATACTATTCATGTTTATCAGTTTTGACTTACGCACATTTGTTCCTTAAATTTCTTTAAAAAACGGTTGCCATTTCTATATTATACTAAACGCCTTTACAGTCTTATATTTTTAAAGTGATGATACACAGATTAAAGTGAATATAATGTAGTCACATTATACAATCTGAGTAAATAAGAACCGAAGTAAGTTAACAAACCCATAATAAAAGTATAAACTCGTGATTTTCTAATGTATTCATCTGATTTGATTTGACATCACGCCTCTTCAAAGTAAAGGTAAAATACCATACATCCGCCATTTTGAAAATTCCTTCCTTCGTCGGATTACTTCGGTCGTTCTCGGTATAAATCGGTCTTGGTCGGAACCATTAAACCGAATAGTTCCGGCCCCGACCGATGTATACCCAGAACGACCGAGGTAATCCGACGAAAGAATAAGTTTCAAAATGGCGGATTACGGGTATTCTACCTTAACACTTACAGACTTTTCAGACTACATACAATTGACAGATCCGTACTTAAGTGGTCGTTAGTGGTTAGTTTAGCAAAGAAAAAAAAAAGAAGATAAATTCACGTCGATCGACGAACAACACGCAAACACGCGAAGGTCGTTAGATCTATAGCTAGGCAATCGTTAAGTAAATGCGTCCATTATCTAGTTTAAGACCCCCTCTTTAATCTTTGCTCCTCAGATTGCTCTTTGAAATTGCTTGTTCACATATGAGAAAGAATTGAAAGCTGAGGTAAAATGTTACTAAAACAATACAGTTTTTATTATATTACATGTCAAACAATAAGCTGTAGCTTTGGAAAGCATAAGTTATTGAGGCAGTGTCAATATATCTAAGTATGTACAGTCTTTGTGTGGTTAATCTCAAAAATGTTGCGACGTCTTCGGATTTAAGTACATGTACAGTCAAACTTGTGTTAAGAGGCAAGTCTATGGAATAGAGTAAATTGGCTGTTTAAGACAGGCTGGCTGCTTAACACAAATTGATGTACACTATAAATCTAACAATGGGACTTTCTTTAGTTGTTGTTTAAGACATGTTGGCTGCTTAGAAGGGTGGTTGCTTAACACAAGTTGGACTGTATTTACAGATACTATGTGTATGGGCTCTTAAAACCAGATGATTCGTGTTCATGATGTCACATTTCTTTTAGCTTTTATTACGTCACTTGAGACAGTGCAAAGGTTGTTTCGAAATCATTGAATAAACTTAAGGAATACTTTTTGGGATTAAACAAGATATTAAACTTAAGTATGTTTTGAGAACACACGTCTCTGTACTATGTGGGTTGCAGTATTCATGAGTTCAATAAGGATATTATAACAAGTGAACAATTTGTGCCAAAGATATGAAGAGGAAATGATTTTCACCCTCGTCAGCCACGTTTTTAAGACTTACGCATCGAGTGTTCGGATGATATAACTATCAGTGACAGTAGAATTTCTCTACCTCGAACTTCTGATTGTCGGACTCCTCTATATGTCGAAGTAAATACGGAACCATTTGTTCTTTATCCCTTTGTCTTTGTATTCAAGACAACTATTATATCGAACTCCCTCTATGTCAAACATTTTACCAGGTCCCTGGAACTTCGAACTTCTGATTGATAAACTCCTCTTTACCTCTAAGTAAGTATGGGATCCCGACTCATTATTTTGTTCTTTATCCCGTTGTCTTTGTATTCAAGACTTTTTTTGTCGAACTCTCTCTATGTCAAACATTTTCATCAGTTCCCTGGAACTTCAAACTTCTGATTGATAAACTCCTCTATATGTCGAGTAAATACAGGATCCTGAGTCGTGTATTCTTAATCCGTTTGTCTTTGTATTCAAGACATTTTTTTGTCGAACTCTCTCTCTCTCTCTCTCTGTCAAACATTTACACTAGGTACCTGGAACTTCGAACTTCTAATTGTCGAACTCCTCTGTACGTCGAAGTAAATACAGGATAGAAATTCATTTGGTCTTTTTCCCTTTGTCGTTGTATTCCAGACATCATTTATGTCGAACTCTCTCTATGTCTATGTCTCTCTCTTTATTAGTACTCTGAAACTTCGAACTTCTGATTGATAAACTCCTCTATACTTCGAAGTAAGTATGGGATCCCGAATAAATTGTTTTTTATCTATTTGTCGTTGTATTCCAGACATCCATTATGTCGAACTCTCTTTATGTCAAATATTTACATCAGTTCCCTTGAACCAGGTACACATGTATATATGTATACATGTATATAGATTCTACTCTTTGATAATCATCAAAGCCTGGTGAGAAAATGGACAACTCGGCGAAAGCGTAACTGAATCTAACAGCGTTAACCCTTATAGTGCTGGAACCGACTTCATACTTATGTAAACAGGTAAGATCCAGGCGAGACGCCAACTTAATTGGCGGCTGGCCTGAGATCTGACCTGTTTGCTACTCTGAGTATCTTTCCTCATCGAAATTAAGCAAGTATTGAATGGTTTTGGAAAGCAGACGACACAAACATCTAATTTGAGAAAATTACCAAGCATTATAAGGGTAAACATATGGGCCGCGTCACGCGAAAAGAAGCAATCGGACATAAATAAAAACCGCTGACTCAGCTCTTTCTTAGCGCTATTATTCCAGCATCTAGTGACGACAGTTATCATTTGTATTTATTTCAAGGTAGAACTTCATGTCCTCTAAGATGGCAAACAGTGTAACCCCAGACCAGCCGCCACGTCAGTGACGTGGCGGCTGGTCTGGGGCTACACTGTTTGCTATGTCCGAGTGCCCCTTTTCCCGTGACGTGGCCCATATGTTTGAGTCATTAGATATGGTCCGAACAGGTGAAATTGAATTTCTATTTCGGTCGGCGCTGTCAGTTTATATCAAAATCTAGAGTTGTGCCTCTATTTCTCAATGAATACAAGAGAATATGTCGGTTTCGTTTGGGTGAATAGGTGATATGATCATATACCACAGACATAGATTAATAACCACGGCGAAGAGGGTACAGTGAACCCTCGTTTATCCGAACATGTCCGTTCCCAACAAAATGTCCGGTTTACCGAATAATCCGGTCTAATGAAGCAGAGCATGTTCTTATCTACATTAAGACATAAACGGTCTGTATGAGCGGTATACACTTATAACCCTTTAGCAAACGCCAAATTGTCGACCGTTTAAAGAGTTTGTAGAAGACATATCAAAACGTGATGAAATTCAAAGATAATCTTCTGATATGACAGAAAACATTGTGGGAAAAGGAGAAATTGCTCGTCACGAGCAATTTCTCCTTTACCCACAATGTTTTCAAAAGTCGTTTGCTACAAACTGGTCCAATAATTCCGTTCCCTTACAATTTCGTTCGGATTGCGAGACATCCGGATAATCGGGGTCCGGTTAAACGAGGGTTCACTGTATTGTTTTAAAAACGCTTGTTCACAGAAAATATGTTTGGGATGTACGAGTATTAACACAAATGCCGGTGCATCGGCCAGATTTGACAGCTTGTGCACTGGTTTTCGGACGGAACCAGTACATTAAAAAAATGAGTTTATTCAGGCGTCCATGGTATTTCTGTTTGTTGAGAGTTTAATGGACCAACTTGATATTCCAGCATATGTCTAAGGGAAGAAAACACTATACTTAATTAAGCAGAGCGCTGAAAATACATGATTTAACCTGGGAGTCAATGGGAATTCAAGATCTCAAAAGTGATATATTCATGACCAGAGGGAGAAAAATAAACATAGGAAAGAATTTTGTGTAAGCCGGGTATTAGAAGGGACAGGTCCACCCACAAACACATGCTTTTACATCATACATGAATTCTAGAGTGAAGGAGATTATGTACGTCGGAGGAAGTTCATGAACAAGCCATCAATTCGAATGAACAAGTCCACACCACACGCATGCGCGTACAAATTATTAGATGAGGGTATTCACAAATAATCATTCAGAGCCCCCCCCCCCCTTGACCTAAACATACACCCAGCCACAAACATGTATCAAATGGGAACCTTAGGCAAAAGTCACATGTCCTTTCAAGACGCTTAAGATCAGAAACAGATGTCAATCAATAGCACTAGACGCTTTCTAGAGCAGCTTCACAACGGTTCAATTACTCGACTGACGTCAAACCTTACAAGAACAAACAGATCTCCTTTGTGTCACAATATCGTAGTCTGCGTATTAATGCTACAAGATCCCAGCCTATAATCTGCGCACTAATTCCTACAAGATCCCAGCCTATAATCTGCGCACTAATTCCTACAAGATCCCAGCCTATAATCTGCGCACTAATTCTTACAAGATCCCAGCCTATAATCTGCGCACTAATTCCTACAAGCTCCTAGCCTATAATCTGCGCACTAACTCCTACAAGCTCCTAGTATGAATGATCCAGAAAGTAGATATTTCATTCTCCCATTTACAACTTGGGCCATCTGAGTTAAGCCCGCTTTACTACAATTTGTGCATTAGTTCTCTCCTTGTCTTGCTCAAAACTCTTCAATTCCTTGACTAATCATCGTCAAAATCATATACGCATGATTACTGGTTGGAAACGTAATTTCAGTGAAGGTTTGAGATGTGTTCTACTGAAACAACCGTCATATACCGACGGTTTGTATACAGTTCCGTTACTCTTCTTGATTGAATCAAATACAAGTATAACGCCGTTTTAAACATTTTTTTTTCAGACATATAGCTTTGCCCCTGGTATTTCCTCAAAAGAACATCATAGTTTTCATTTATTGTTTTCAAGTCATTTATTGCTTTCACATACATAGATAAAATTTGATCCCTTCCGTACAACAACAACAATTTCGAGACAAAAGGACATAGACAACAGCCAGTGTTTAGAAAACCCTCCATTTGTCATGAAGCTTGTTCTTACAGGAGAAAATTTAGACGCCGTCGGAACAATATACAATTTGAATTGTTGTATAATATACATTTAAAAATGTCTATTGAAAGCAAAGTTAATCCAGAATACGTTAACATGTCTAACTTTGAACATTATATATACAGCATATCTAAAAACCATTGCAACGCTTTTGGAATTTGATTCACAGCAATTTACCTCATACAGGCTCTAAAATCTAAAATTCACACTAGATTTGCTCCCAAAGGTAATTGTCCGGTCTGTATCCTACAACAGTTCAACTGTTGTACTGCTTTAAGGTGGAATACCCATAATCCACCATTTTGAAAACCATTCTTTCGTCGGGCTACTCCCTTCGTTCTCGGTATACTTCGAGTGTACATCGGGGCTGCTGCAAAGCGAATAGATCCGACCCCGACCGATTTATACCGAGTACGACCGAAGTGATCCGACGAAGGAAAGAAATTAAAAATGGCGGATTATGGGTATTCTACATTAAAGAAATATATTTTAACACAAAAATGCCCCACATTTGTTAACACGCACCTTTAAATGTAAAGCAGACTGGTTTGTTTCATGAACGCTCTTTATCAATTTGATGAATGGTTTTAATCCTCGTCTGCTCTATCAATCTAGGAGAACAGAGAAACCGTGTTATCGAAATCCCTCATATGGGAGTCCAAATTCAAAACAACGGCAGACGATAAGAGATTCATACATAATTCATGCATTTATCTCATGAACCATCGTGACAATATGATAAACTGATATAGTTCGAGGAATTTATCGGTTTAATTGACTACCACATGCAGACGACATTTCCTTACTTGAAGCAGACGACTTAAGAAAAGCTTTGTAAACAGGTTAGAAACCGTTCAGTTTTGTTGTTGTGTTGTGAATAGATTGAGAAAGCGTTGTGGCAAAAGGGGAAATTGCTTGTTACAAGCAATTTCTCCATTTGCCAAAATGCTTTTTGAAAGACGTCTGCTGCAAAACGAAAAAATGAGGCGTTAGGTTGTTATGTGTTAACCCAATTGGTTTTTACAACATTATCAGCAGACGTCGGTTAGTGAGGTAAAGTAGGGTGGGGAAAGTAACAAATCCAACAGAACAGGGAATATATGTTAACCCTTTACCAAACGCAAACTTTTTGACCGTCCAAAATTGAAAGATTTACAGACGACATTTCCACATGTGAGGAAATTGAGAAATAATATGGCGATATGGCAGAAAACATTGTGGGAAAAAGGGAAATTGGTCGTAAAGAGAAATTTCTCCTTTTCCCACAATGTTGTCCGGAGCCGTCTGCAACACACTGGTCAGACGTCGTTATTGATTATTAAAAGGTTATGAAACGTTAAGTCAAATTTTATCCTTTTCCCACCATGTTTTCCAGAGTCGTCTGCAACACACTGGTCAAATGTCGTTATTGATTATTAATGGGTTATGAAACGTTATGTCAAATTTTCTCCTTTTCCCAAAATGTTTTCAAGAGACGCCTGCAACACACCGGTCAAATGTCGTTATTGTTTGGTGATGGGTTAAGAAACGTTAAGAAGGTACACGAAATAATCTTCCTAGGTGAACTCACTAAGGGAAATAATTGATGACCCTTCCATACGTGCGTGTGTACACGCAATCCCCCAATAATCGTTTTACTTAAATGGCGCGCGGAAAAATAGAACGTTTCAATGGAATGGTGAAACACGTTCATAATTAAACAGTGGATGTCATACAAACATACGTTACATACATACATTTTATTATTGTCCACCAACATTCACCGTCTGTTGCCCTCTATGCATGAATATTTATGACGCGGTAAATTCAATACTCGACAGGCTTCCGAACACAGTCGATAAACAATAGCTAAACAATATTATATATCAACAGGATGGCTTAGCAGCATTTATCAAATAATGCACGTGGACGATCTACTTGGTCGAACATTACGGACGGCTCCAAGGATATTGGAATTACATGGAATTACAGAAACGATATAAAACATCACAAAATGATGACAGTAGTCTAGGGGTAGTGCATCGGATTCTGGACATGAGGGTCGTGGGTTCGAATCCCTTGAGTAGCGGGATCTGCCTTGCGACCTTTAATTAACCCACATTCGGCGCGAGTACCGGTTATGTATCCAGGAAGCAGAACCGAGTGTGATTGATCTAAGTTGTGCGAACTTGTTTCACAATCGATTTGAAATAAATAAGTTTAAACTTAGTCAAACAGGTGTTTGCGCGGCCCGATTTAAGAATGTTTAACGCCTTTAAAGGTGCTTGTTCACAGATGTAAGGAAATTTGGAAATTTAGAATTAAATTTCGTTAACACTGGATAGTAGATGAACTGTTATACGATACACATTCAAGAATAATCGTTGGAAATAAAAAAAAAAAAATCGTTTTAATCCTTTGAAGCGTGAAAACAGTGAATTAACATGTATCAAAATCCAAAAGTGTGTATTCAATGGCTACTTTTAATTGTATTTCTAACAATAACATTTATTTTGTCAACGGTATTTTATTTTGACTTGCAAGTGTTCTCTTATGACTCTACATCATGTTAACAGTATTTCAGTCATAACGATGTACCTAGTTCATAAACAATGAAGAAACACCGAAGCTTGACTAACAAGAGGGGATGGTAAAACTTGCAGGAACTATCGGCATTCCGTAAGTCAGCAGAAAGACTCAATCCAATAGAAATTATCGTAGATTGAGGAACTTCCCCGACCTTATCCGTCCAAAAGGGCTGGGCAGGCCGGAAAAACCATCGACATCATTAAAGGCGTTTGTTCACAGATGTGAAGAGGTTTGGAAAGTAAAAACGGATTTAAAAAAAATAATTTCTTTAAAACTGTACAGCAGTTGAACTGTTTTATGATACGCTATGAAGGGAAGCCATTGGAAGCAAACGTAACTTGTTTTCAATTCTTTTAAGCGTGTATAGAGTGAGTTGACATGTATCCAAAAGAGTGACCTCGTTTTTTTTTAGATCTACCGCACAAAACTGTAAATACGGTACTAAGATGAATTGACCCTTCATTAACTAATTAGGCTTTCAAAAGCTATTTTTCATTATATATCAAACAGTACAAAACCTGTATTGTTTCAATGACATTTTATTTTGTCTTTTAAATTGTCTCTTCTGTGAACTAGCACCTTTCAGGAAGTCAATCAGGATGTAATCTCGCATGAAAGTTATCTAAGAAGGAGGAAAGACTACAGGCATTGCTGTCCATTAAGACTCAATCAAACTAATCAGAATCGTCAGCATTTCATAACTCAGCCTGAAGACTACCTCATGAAAATAGAGAATGATCGGTAAGTAATATGAATGGGTTAAGGTTTTAGGTTGAGGCGTAGGAACCTATTGGTTCAGAAAGCGGACAAAATAAGTATCGAAGCCATGCCCAAAGATTAAAGCCATTAATGTCACTTGTCTATAATTATTTAATTTGATCGCGTTAGAAACCTTTCAATGTCAATGTGTGCATTTGGTGCGGGTGTTGATGTGTATGCGTGTTGTGGTGAATGTATGCGCATGCGTGTATATGCGCGCGCAAGAGTCTGTTTATACAAATTTATATATAAAAGCTTGATTGTATTTCTATTGTCAGTTATGATTTGTAAATATCTTTTCGTTTTGTATGCATTTCAGTTTCATTCTTTTGTAGTCAGGGTTAGGGTAGGGTTTTGAGGAAATAAAGACTGATAAGTAATAAGTTAACATTGACGAATACAAACTGACCTCAAAAGGAAATAAAAGTAAATGAAACTTATAGCAATGGACCCTTCCCTAGCGATTACATTGGTAATTATATACATTAGGCCTGGGAAACAAGTTCCTGGACAAGCAATACGGAAATATAATAATTGTCTTGGTTTTATATCGTGTCAGTAATTTTCTACTTTAACATGTCAATATTAGGCTCATTAGTAGTTAACGACATTAAAAAAAGAAAATCTCCATTAAGATAGAATTATGTTGGTAGAACCATCAGAATTCAGTTAGCCAATCGCAAGAACTTTTCTCATGACAATGCAATTCTAATGGGTAATCCATGGCGACATTTTTAAACAGAAAGACAAATGAGTTAAGTGTTTGCTTTCCTCTTTGTTTGTTTGTAACATTGCATGCTATTTTTCTTTTCAATTCAGCACATGCAGGGAAAGTGCATTTCATGAACGAAACAAGGTATTGTTTTTATCATTGAGGTATAAAAAACAACAAGGCGTATCACATTGTTAAAAAGCGCGAAGTTGTTTCATGCAAAATATAATGAAGTTTTGGTTTGATACCTCTACAAAAGATCGCAAAAAATTCAAAGTTTTATGAATCATAACTACCATAACCAAAGGGGAATACGATTTATCCTTTTTATTCACTAAGACCAATCATTCCCAACATAAACTGTTTCCATCACAGTAATATCGCGCAATGATACAAAAAGTAGTTCCGTACAAACGAAGAATTTTCTAAGCGGAGCTAACCGTAAACATGAGGAGCTGCCAATCAAAATTTCCCAATTTTTATCTCAACAAATATCACTTTATATCGATATTCTCTTGATTACAAAGAATATATCTTATTTTGCATTTTAGCTTCAACTTACTTTTGAGATATCATGATATCAATAGTACCATGGTTGTCCGCAATGTGTACATTTAGAAAATAAAAAAGATGTGTTTTCGCGACCAATGGTTCTCTTTCTCTATGGCCTAGTGGTTAGATTACTGAAACAGAAATCGCAAAGCCCTTCTATGCATGGGTTCAAATCACAAAAGTACAAGAATGAAACTTTGATTAAAGGTAATCTTCCGCCTGAAAAACGGAATATCAATTTCTTTATTTGCAATCATCGACAAAATTTGTCTCTGGCCATTTACAATAAAATAGAATATGGCTTAGACAAAAAAAAAAAAAAAGATCAACACACATCAAGCACAATATACAAAAAAATGAAATTTCAAGAATGGTGTTACCATAAGAATTAAGAAAGTCGGTGGTTAAGCAACAGTGTTTAAAGTTTTATCACAAATAGCAAAGCTCTCCGAAAGATATCTACAAATGCTTAGTATAGTCTTTCTTTTTGACGACGAAATTACATGTAACATTATAAAACTATTGGAATTAGTCCATAGTATACTACAAAGATCAATGGGTCTATCCGTCCTAAGTGTTCATGATGGACGATTTACTAATGGGTATTCCTCCATCGGTGGTAAGCAGGAATTGCAATACAATGAAAAATCTTTGACTCAATGTTGAAGCAAAGAAAGAAAATATTGAGGGAACTTTGTGCGTTATTCAGGTCAAAACGAAACAAAATGGAACCAAAAATATAGCCATACCTTTTGGTTTTTGTTCAGACAGATAACATAGAATAGTTCAACAATACGTTGAACCTGTGCTCGCTTCCGAAGATTGTAGGGGCGTCATAACGACTTTATGTCCTCCGTGATGTTTTTATCTGTGAGTACAAAAACTTATTAAAACTAAGTTCTAATTGGCAATAATTGGTCTGTGGCAAACATGGTAAGTATAAGTTAACTATGTCAAAGGTTTTTTATTCGGTTTTTCTCCCAATTTGCAGTAGAACTACATATAGTCCACTTTTTATGTATGACCGATCTAATTTACTCTGTACTTTTTTTCTTCTTTATTTCCTTTGTTATCATTTTTTTCATGACTTTTTTTCTTGTATTAACTCAAAATTCATTTTGTAAAAGTACTTTCGGCTCTCTTTATATATCAATTTAATTTTCATTTTCTTACTTTTTTTATGAAAAACTCGTATATTTTCCTGTAAATGACGAAAAAATAAATGAAAAAGGGGTAAACAAACTCCGTTAACTGATCATAAACGTCATATTTTGCGAGTCACCCATTTATCGCCGGAACCATTACGACTTAAGGCGCAGATGTTTCTAACACGTTGCCCAAATCCATTACCCACGTGATAAAATGGAAACGGGGTCATTTAGACGCTTTCCTCTTTATCACCGCGAGCAAGAGGAAATTCATTTCGCCGCTGACGCCTTGTGACCCTTTTCACGTAATAAAGATGAATTAACGTCTTTAAAGCGATGCTCTCACATAATGCCTCGGTTACCATATTTATTTATTTGTTTGAGTCTCATTCATGTACAAGTCATAATGAACATAATTCATAAAACAAATATTTCAATAAAAGTACATGACCATTCATTTATAGAATTATAAGAGACCATCATATTTCACTTAAAAGCAACATGTATATACATGTATCATGTTTAAAACTAAAAGAATGCATATACATATATAAACAATAAAATACCAAATTATGTCTGCAGATACTAATCTAATTGTTGCTACATTGAATATTGCCTCAACATAACAACTGGTATGGAGTAAGTTTAAAATCAATGCAATGCAATAATGTGTTGTGTGAGTAAAACATGTTGCTTTGCACGTAACAAAGATAAATGAACGTCTTTAAAGCGATGCTCTCACATAATGTGTTGTGCAACAATAGCTGCTTTCCACGTAATAAAGATAAATAAACGTCTTCAAAGCGACTATCTAACATAATGTGTTGTGCAACAATAGCTGCTTTCCACGTAATAAAGATAAATAAACGTCTTCAAAGCGACTATCTAACATAATGTGTTGTGCAACAATAGCTGCTTTCCACGTAATAAAGATAAATAAACGTCTTCAAAGCGACTATCTAACATAATGTGTTGTGTAAGTAACACATGTTGCTTTCTACGTAATAAAGATAAATAAACGTCTTTAAAGCGACTATCTCACAAAATCTGTTTTGTGAGTAACACATTTTTCTTTCACGTACTAAAGAAAAATAAATGCCTTTAAAGCGACTATCTCACATGATGTGTTGTGTGAGTAAAACTTGTTGCTTTTCAAGTAATACTGGTAAATAAATGTCTTTAAAGCGACTATTTCACATGAGGTGTTGTGTGAGTAACACATGTTGTTTTTCACGTAATACGGATAAATAAATGTCTTTAAAGCGACTATCTCACATGATGTGTTGTGTGAGTAACACATGTTGCTTTCCACGTAATAAAGATAAATAAACTTTTTTAAAGCGACTATCTCACATAATGTGTTGTTTGAGTAACACATTTTTCTTTTCACGTAATAAAAGTAAATAAACGTCTTCAAAGCGACTATTTTACAGAATGTGTTGTGTGAGTAACACATTTTTCTTTTCACGTAATAAAAGTAAATAAACGTCTTTAAAGCGACTATTTCACAGAATGTGTTGTGTGAGTAACACATGTTGCTTTCCACGTACTAAAGATAAATAAACGCCTTTAAAGCGACTATCTCAAAGAATGTGTTGTGTGAGTAATGCATGTTGCTTTTCACGTAATAAAGATAAATAAAGGTCTTTAAAGCGATTATCTAACAGAATGTGTTGTCTGAGTAACACATGTTTAAAAGGATTGTTTATCCCATTACCAAACGCCGAATTTTCGACTGTCCCAAATTGAAAGACTTTTTAGACGACATTTCAAAACGTGACGAAATTGGACATTAATCTTCTGATAGTGCAGAAAAACATAGAGGGAAAAGGAAAAATTGCTCGTTACGACTAATTTCTCCTTTTCCCACAATGTCTTCAGGGTCGTCTATAACAAAGTGGTGAAATGGCGTTATTGTTTGTTAATAGGTTAAATAATATGCATCCCTTGATAAATAACCATTTTCAATATGCTGCTTTAAAGATACCGAAAACATGTGTTTACTTTGAATAATTGTGATGCGAAGCATCAAGATCTTAATGTGATCAAATCTTGGTTTATAAAAAGTTATGGGTATGGTTTGCTATCAAACGCAGCTTGCTAGCGTCACGTGATTAGAGTGTAAACCTTCTTTTTCATTAAATGAGTCCAGAACACTCTTATCCATTTCAATTATTTGGCAGGACGGAAACGAGTCAATAATTGTTTACAAAATAAGACGTTTAAATGATTTACTAAAACAGCAACATACATATGCTATATCTCCATTCCAAGGTTGTGACAGGAGTCGAGAAGTGAATCAAATAAAATAACTTTGTATATCTGTGAAGCCATTTTCGTAGAAGAGACAAGATTAAAATCTAGATCTGTGAGATAGTCCTTTTGAAGCTAACTTAGTTTAACACTCTCTCCAAAAAAGAAGAAATATATATTCCTCAGACGGCTTTGCAAAAAGACCAATCGTTTATTACATGCATGTCCTTAATAATCTCCGAACGAATCGGTACCTTATTCTAAACATCTGTACGTCGAACTCTCTCTACTTCGAACATTTCTTTTTATTTCGACGTATGTGATTCCGACTTTTCTTCAAACGACTTTGCAACTGACGTTAATTTATAACTTTCTCTCCAGTTCTCAGGCTCGTCTTTTAATCTGGTTTGATGTTTACACCTATTTTCCGCTTTTAATTTCAGTAAATTGTGTATATGTGTCGGTCAATTGCCTCGGTATTCGTTTAGCCCAAATATTTGGCCTGTATCCATACAATGTAGCTATTCAAACTGACGTCGCTTTCTATTCTTTAATGGTCTTCGAAACATGTTTGCGGGTGACGACATTTGCAAACTCGTTTCACCGTACAGACGACAGTCAATACATTAACTTAGAACTGACGTCACATACAACGCTCACATAAAGCATAAATTGAACAGACGTCAACGGATTTTTCCATTCTTAAACGGACTACGAAACACGTTTTCGGTTGACAACATCTGCGAACTCGTTTCTTAGTGCAGATGGCAATAAATACATCAACAGCAGGTTTTTTTTTCTAAGACTTGCCATCTAAATACAGACGTTATACAACACATGCAGAAAATGCCATTCAAACGTCATTAAATCTTAACTAAACAACGCTCAAACGAAATAATGCGACCTGCAATTACCTCATTTTATAATTATCTTCTTCTTATATCAGTTTCTCGGAAGAAACTCGGAGTGCATCACATCTGTGTCTTAAAATCAGACGACTGTCATTAACCAAGAGGCAGACGACATTCAACGAGTGACACGCTTCTCTTATGTTTTCTCACTATTGGTCTATCTATTAACACAATTATCATGTGTTTCCTCGTCGTCACGAGCAATTTCTCCTTTTCCCAGTTTTTCCAGAGTCGTCTGCATCAAAGTGATCAAATATCGTTATTGTTTGGTAATGGGTTAAATTACTAACTTACACGTAAAACTTTAACCAATATCTTCTAAGTATGAAAATAACTTTTTTAACCCAATACCAAGGAATATCGACATTTGACCAGTTTGTTACAGACGCCTCTGGAAAACATTGTGGGAAAAGTAGAATTTGCTCATAACGAGAAATTTCTCCTTTTATCACAATGTTTCATGCCCTATCAGAAGACTATTTTTCAATTTCTTCACATTTTGAAATGTCGTCTGCAACCTCTTTCAATTTTGGACAGTCAATAATTTGTCGTTTGGTAAAGGGTTAAGATTTTGAGATATTGACCATGTCCGTGGAGTCAGTTCGCAGTTCGCAGTTCGCGATTCAATTGCGAACCGTGAACTGCGCTCTAACTTCACACACTAGCTGCCAATTCAATTGCTTTCAAAATAACAATTTATGAAATATATGTGTACATATAATTTTAATTGACGAAAGACGAACTGGCGTCTGCCTTCACACCTAGAAACCTATTCGAATTGCGAACTTCAAACTGTCAGCTATCTGCAATGCATACAGTATACGGCGAATGGCGAACTGTAAACTGTCCACCAGATTCACACTCAGTTGCCGATTCAGATTCTATTAGATGACATATATTGATCTGTGTCAGTGACCTAACATAGTGTCCCTAAACACATAATATTATGTGAAGATTCAATTTCCTATTGCAGTTGCTAAGATACCAACTTGCATGTAAAGATCCGACCAATATTTTCCAAGTACAAAAGGGGCATAACTTGCTTAAAATCAAACCAAGAGTTATGGAACTTGGTCATGGACCTGATAGGATAACCCTAAATACATGTCAGACGTCTCAGCCCGTTCCATAAAGTAGTTCATGTGATACAAACTTGTACGTAAAAACTTAACCAAGGTGTGACGCCGACGCCCGGGTGAGTGGTATAGCTATCCTTATTCTTCGAATTGTCGAGCTTAAACGGCGCATAATGACTTCTGTGACTTCATCTCTATGTCTGTGTTTTTTCTTAGAACAGATGATAAAAACAAGAATATTATGTTCTAAATAACGTGACACCCAAGGCAACTTAAGAAGTATTTGCAAGATCTTGTGTCATTTTGAAAATGTAGATTTTACACGTTCACAAGAGGATCATACTAAAAAAATGAAACACGATTCATTGCCTTTCGGTGCTTTGATGGCAATCTCTTTCCCATTTCATAATTTAGCATGACATGAAAAAATGAACATGTATCTACATGTGCAGACTCATGTACGAAAATGCCGAAGAGTGGGCCAGGTACATTAACGGAAGAAGAAGAAGTCAAATGTTAGAAAGACCAACGTGATCATAAACTACTATTTTATCAATGGGTAATTAGAATTGATCATTGTTTACAAAATAGCCCGTTTAACCCTTATAGTGCTGGAACCGACTTCATGCTTATGCAAATAGGTTAGATCCAGGCCAGCCGCCAAGTAAATTGGCGACTGTCCTGTGATCTATCTAACCCGTTTGCTACTCCGAATATCTTTCCTCGTCAAAATAAAGCAGATAGTTAAGGTTTTGGAAAGCAGAAGACACACTAATCTATTTTTAGGAAATTACCCAGCGTTCTTAGGGTTAAATGGTTTACTACATCTGCAACACAAACATGTTATATCTTAAACATACGACAATGAAAGAGGGGGATAAGTTGATCAAATATCTGGTTAAATGTAACTTGATAGACATGTGAATTTGGTTTATCGATAGAAGACTTTTTATCTTGAAAAAAAATCTCAAATTGCGAGATAAACCTTTTAGTCAACAAACATTCAATAATCCAACCGGCCATTCGAAAAACTAATCAAGATATTATTCTAGTTGCGCGCATTCTAATAGTTCACGCATTCCTATTTTCTAATGACGTTTCTTGCGCATGCGCGACAATGCGATGGCTTTGTTTTTTTAAACTGGACATGTTCAAGAATGTTATTATTGGTTTAATAAATGAACGTGTTATGTAACGTGCCTGATCCCTTGAAATAAGGCAATTATTATTATGAAGTGTGCGTATACCCAAAACTCCATTACTAAAATACTGTTATTATATTCCAAAATGCAAAACATCAATCAGCGGAAGACCTCCAACAACATCGCCCGAGAACAAAAAACCGAGTAGAAGAAAATGGCAACAGATTACATCCACACTTCGAGACGATAGACACTGTGAGTAAGGTTTCTTTTGTCAAAGCCATTCAAAAACGTAATCAAAAGTAAAAGTTGCCCGTATTTACGCTCTAAAGATAACAAAACCTAGATGTTGAATGTTACTCACCAATCACTTGATTTTGTCCCCTGAGACACAACTATTCTGAAGAGTCCATCACTGCATCATTTGTTAGGTGTTTCGACCATTGTATATTCACGACAGTCCGAGGAAATCTTTTCTATAGTAGTTGAAACACTGCACATTATATATACAATGTTACACTTATAGTCCGACTTTACTTGGTGTTTCGACCATCGTTTGTTCATGACAAACTGGGGAAGACTTTTCTATAGTAGTTGAAACACTGCACATTATATATACAATGTTACACTTATAGTCCGACTTTACTAGGTGTTTCGACCATCGTTTGTTCATGAAAAACTGAGGAAGACTTTTCTATAGTTGTTGTAGAACTTTACATTATATATACAATGTTACACTTATAGTCCGACTTTACTAGGTGTTTCGACCATCGTTTGTTCATGACAAACTGAGGAAGACTTTTCTATAGTTGTTGTAGAACTTTACATTATATATACAATGTTACACTTATAGTCCGACTTTACTAGGTGTTTCGACCATCGTTTGTTCATGACAAACTGAGGAAGACTTTTCTATAGTTGTTGTAGAACTTTACATTATATATACAATGTTACACTTATAGTCCGACTTTACTAGGTGTTTCGACCATCGTTTGTTCATGACAAACTGGGGAAGACTTTTCTATAGTAGTTGAAACACTGCACATTGTATATACAATAGTAAATGTTATTCACTTCACTTATAGGTCCACTAAATATGATCCTTTAGAAAGAGTCTGTCACTTTATCTCTGACTAAGCGATTATATATACAGCACGGTTTTATGGTACATGTATATGGTATGCTGACTTACGTTTCTTGACAAAAAAAAACCCGCTTAATCAATGCTCAGTCACGGATCAATGCACAAACCAAGCAGTGCTTTTTTGGCGGGGATTTCTAACGGTAGTTTGCATAATAGAGTTAACTCCTTCAACCCATTCCCCCATGAGTAATTTTGTGAGTAATCCAAATTGAAAGCAACAGCAGACGAACAAAAATAATATTGTTAAGATATATGTTCTTTCAGATATTTGCACTTTTGTGACGCAGACGATAAAAGTTCCCGTTTCCCTTGATAGAAATTCGTAGAGTGCCCAAAATGAAAGGATATGATTAGTATTGTAAAGAGGCATTTTCTTTCAGATATCTACACTTTCCTGACGCAGACGTCTTTAACCCATTCCCCTTTATTGAAATGTGTTACTTGTCTAAATCGAAAGCATAAGCAGATGTCAATATAAAAACAACAAAACAAAATCATTTTCACTATGATATCTGGTAGAAAGCATTGTGATAAAACGGTATATAAAATACACGAAGCGATTATTTCTTTTGATACAATGGTTTCTAAAGACATCTGAATAATGTGTGCCAAAGTGAAGTATCGCTCAGGAAGGCGTAATGATAGTATAGGAAAACCAGAGAGTTCGACTTGTTGTAAAAGCTTTTTGTATATCGACAAGCTACTTACATGTTGTTGTTGTTTTGTTATAAATGTGCACGGTCTATAACGCCTGGAATCGGCCTTCAAGGTTTATAAAAGCCCTTCATCGGCCTTTAAAGATGTTTTTATCCTATCACTAGTGTCATTTTGGGACCGATAACTAGGTGCCGTATAACATTTGTGATATCCGGCACTAACAATATATCACACATTCACGTGCGAAATAATAACGTCATATATACGCCATGGCATATGACGTCATGTGTGCAGCATTCTCTACTTGTTTTCTGTCTTTTGTTTCCTTTATTTTGTATTTTGTTTTCAGTTTGTTTGTTAATAATATTCCATGGAGGTAACAGGATAAATAGAATAGATGATTGGTGCCTTTGAATAGGAAAAGTTATCGGGCTCGGCATCGGAATATTATCCGTTTCGCCTTCGGCTCACCGGATAATATTCCTACGTATTATAACATTTCCGATTCACGACAGCAACCATCTATTCTCTATTTATACGTCCTATATCAGCCATTGATTTGATTTTTTGTTATCACATGCCTTTTATGTGAACAAACGCATGGCATCGAACTTCGAGTTAAAAAAACGCTATACATCAGCATTTGATGCGAACAAACGTATATATATAATCTTTATTAATGTCTCATCCATATACATATACATTTCTATACATATAAAAGCATATACATAGCATATACATAGCCTAAAAACATTAAAATATATGCATATGGCCATTCAATTTTGAATTATAAAAGACACTTATTAACATAAAACATACATAACAAATCCATCACTATATCTGTGACTAAGTATTCTAACCATTGTAAATATCCATCACGATTTTATGGTACATGTATATGTTATGCCGACTAACGTTTCTTGAAACAACTGCTAAATTAATGCTCAGTTATGGATCATTGCACAAACCAAGCAGTGCATTTTTGGCGGGGATTTCTAACTAGTTATAGCAATGTCCTTAATCAGCCTACGATATGTGCGAACGCCTGAAATCGGTCTTCAAGGCTGGTGGTGCGCCTGTAGTGGCGATCTACTGCCAGTTCCCCGGCGAAAAGAGGTCGGCAGTTTTTCCCTTGGTGCTCTTGACTGAGTGTCTCGGGTGGCCGGAACGTTAACTGTGAAAAAATTAGAGTGCTGAAAGCTTAAAAAAGGCCTGGCATCACAATTAGTAATTCTTTTTTTCACACTTGTTTATAAAATTTTCCATTGAGTGTGCGTCAAAGAGATTCATTAAGGAAGAAAGTGAAATTAGCAAAGGATAAAGCCATTATTGAAAACGGGAATAGCTTTTTCTGAAAGGTGCATTAAAAGCTAGCGTGCATTTTCCGCTCACTCTAATAACTAACGGTCCAATTGATTCTGAAATGCAGTGATTAATGCCAATAACAACGGGATCAAAACGGTACAACATCTTGGAGAGATGGTTTGATGGGTACTTCAAACGAATGTAATTAGAGCGTTAATGGCTACGTCATTTTTTTTTTAATTTCAACCCTTTACCAAACG
The DNA here is from genome assembly GCA_947846245.1 of Cerastoderma edule. NCBI lineage: Eukaryota > Metazoa > Mollusca > Bivalvia > Cardiida > Cardiidae > Cerastoderma > Cerastoderma edule. The sequence continues at coordinate 782,757 of OX401409.1, forward strand.
CCAAATTTTCGACTGTCCCAAATTGAAAGAGTTTGCAGACGATATTTTAAAATGTGATGAAATTGAAAAGTAATCTTCGGATAAAATAGAAATCATTGCGAAAAAAGGAGAAATTGCTCTTCATGAGCAATTTCTCCTCTACCCACAGTGTTTTCCATAGTCAAAGTGGTCAAATGTCGTTTTTGTTTTGTAATGGGTAAAGAGCTGTCCACTTTACCCAATCACTCATATGGAAGAGGCCCTGCGTGGCTAAGTGGTTAAGATGGCGGATTAGAACTCGGGGTCCCGGGTTTAAGCTCCACCGACACCTTTGGTTTCGTAAGAGTGACCTTTGGCATGTCACTTCAGAGCCCTAACCTAGTGCTAGTTGCTCCAGGAAAACCGTTACATAACTGAAATAGTGTTGATACGGTGTTAAACACCAAGCAAATAAAGTACCGGTGGGTCCAGGAAAGCCGTTATATAACTGAAATAGTGTTGATACGGTGTTAAACACCAAGCAAATAAAGTACCGGTCGGTCCAGGAAAGCCGTTATATAACTGAAATAGTGTTGATACGGTGTTAAACACCAAGCAAATAAAGTACCGGTGGGTCCAGGAAAGCCGTTATATAACTGAAAAACTGTTGATACGGCGTTAAACACCAAGCAAATAAAGTACCGGTGGGTCCAGGAAAGCCGTTATATAACTGAAATAGTGTTGTTACGGTGTTAAACACCAAGCAAATAAAGTACCGGTGGGTCCAGGAAAGCCGTTATATAACTGAAATAGTGTTGATACGGTGTTAAACACCAAGCAAATAAAGTACCGGTCGGTCCAGGAAAGCCGTTATATAACTGAAATAGTGTTGATACGGTGTTAAACACCAAGCAAATAAAGTACCGGTGGGTCCAGGAAAGCCGTTATATAACTGAAAAACTGTTGATACGGCGTTAAACACCAAGCAAATAAAGTACCGGTGGGTCCAGGAAAGCCGTTATATAACTGAAATAGTGTTGATACGGTGTTAAACACCAAGCAAATAAAGTACCGGTGGGTCCAGGAAAGCCGTTATATAACTGAAATAGTGTTGATACGGTGTTAAACACCAAGCAAATAAAGTACCGGTGGGTCCAGGAAAGCCGTTATATAACTGAAATAGTGTTGATACGGTGTAAAACACCAAGCAAATAAAGTACCGGTCGGTCCAGGAAAGCCGTTATATAACTGAAATAGTGTTGATACGGTGTTAAACACCAAACAAATAAAGTACCGATGGGTCCAGGAAAGCCGTTATATAACTGAAAAACTGTTGATACGGCGTTAAACACCAAACAAATAAAGTACCGGTGGGTCCAGGAAAGCCGTTATATAACTGAAAAACTGTTGATACGGCGTTAAACACCATTCAAACAAACTCTTGAGAAATTACGTTAGTGTCATAATCGAAAACAAAATAGAAACTGAGTAGAAGTTATTGCTTTCGAGAATGATGTGCGTTAGGTACGCATTTAACCGTGTTTCTCCCGTTTTCTTTCTCTCAAAGAAATAGACCAAGCTGTCTCTCACATTTCTTTTCGGGATATATACACATATATTAGAAGAAATAACGAAGCACTTCAAGATCTTGTAATGTCATGTTTTTTGTGAAACGACCGCACTTATATGGTGTTTAGATTAACATTTTCTCTTTTCCCCCACCTTGATCATTATATAACATAACATTACAAAATATTTATTTTGTATTCAAAACAACAACTACTTACTACAAGCTCTGTTAGTATATATTCGTGACATATACTAATCTTAAAGTCGTATGTAGCATCACTTAAAGGTGCGTGTTCACACATGTGAGCAAATTTAGAAGTCAAACATTGATTTATTTAAAACTGCACAACAGCTGTACTGTTATATGATTCACACTGAATGATAGTCGAAGGAAGCTAATTAAGATTGAATTCATTTTTTTATATGGGTTTTACATCACATCAACATTATTTCAGTTATGTTGCGATGCCCGACTCTTAATGATAGAGGAAGATCCCATACTCAACTGCCCATAGGGACTGGTTAAGGTGGGTAGAACCATCGGCATTCCGTAAGTCAGTCGGGAGACTGCCTCTCATGAAAATCCATATCCCTCTCAGGATTTGAACCCACGCGGAGAGGGGCCATGTGATTTCAAGTTCTGTACTCTAACCACTAGGCCACGAAGGCCCCGTGCTTGAATTCATTAAAGCAAAGACATAGGTTTATTAGGTCTTTGGTAAAAGTGTGAATACAGTGAAAAGCATGAAATTTAATTAAAAAATGTGACATCGCTTTTTAGATCTACTGAATATAAAATGTACTTAGTAGATGAATTGACGGTTCCAGAATTAATTATGATAGCAATAGCTACTTTTGACTGTATGTATATCAATCAACAATATAAAAACTGTATTGTTTCAACGATATTTTATTTTGACTTTCAAATGTTCTCTACTGTGAACAAGCACCTTTAAAATCGGAAATCTCAAGGGAAACTATTAATTTTTTTTTTTTCATTTCAACGTGATCAGAGATTCCTTATAAATACTTTGTTAGCTAATGATATGTTTAACCCTTATAGTACTGGATCTGACGTCAGGCTTATGCAAACATGTTTGATCCAGGCCAGCCGTCAAGTTAATTGGCGGCTGGCCTGTGATCAAACCTGTTTGCAACACTGAGTATCTTCTTCATAAAAATGAAGTAGATATTTAAGGCTTTAGTAAGCAGGCGGCACAAAAATCTATTTTTAGAATATTGCCCAGCATTGTAAGGGCTTAGCAATGGAGAGGTCGATTAAAAGCATAACAATGACGTGAAATGTGGGATAAAGTTGTTTATTGACATAAAAAGTAGACAAAACACATCAATGTCGGATACAAATCTTGATAAGAACACAGAAAGGCTTCGTCTGAAAAAAAAATAGAACACGGGCTGAGATCTGGCTCAAACTCTTGACCCTTTACCAAACGCTAAAATTTTCGACTGGACCAAATTGAAAGAGTTTGCAGACGACAATTCAAAGTGTGATGAAATTGAAAAAACAATATTCTGGAAGGGCAGAAAACATTGTGGGAAAATGAGAAATTGCTCGTAAAGAGCAACTTCTCCTTTCCCACAATGCTTTCCAGAGTCGGCCGCAACAAACTAGTCAAATGTCGCTATTGTCCGGTAATGGGTTGATATTAGTTAGATGGGATATGTTATACTTGCCACTGTCATTACAAAGATTATTGAACAGAATTTCACAGCCCATTTCCGAACAAACCCGAGTCGTCTACGAGTTTTACCGAACTTTATTTATTCCCTTCAAGATGACTTTAATGTCTCTGATGTTGGTTATCTAATGATATTTGCACCATAAAACACTTTATCAGGTAAAAATAGAACACATATATGAAAGCTATTATGTTTCATCCGATTCTAAGGAAAGAAAAATAATTTCCCGCCCTTGGTCTTTTGTCAGCGCTGTTTTAGTCGCCATGCTATTTTTGCAATCGCGTTTCCAACCACGTGACATTTCGCGTAGTATCTTATAGCGTCACATGACGTATCAATCGTATCTACTCGGCAATCCCCGGCATAATTCGGTATATATAACTCGTAGACAGTTCATGAATACACCAGAAATCCTTGCTTGTGCTGGGGATTGCCGAGAAGGTGCGATTGCAAACGGACATGCCCGTCGTCGCCGCAATGTAGCCGGACTTCTTTCAAAATGGCACGCGATTACCTCCGAGGTTATTTCAAGAAATAGCCGAGGTATTCGAATGGTGACTTAAATGATGACAGTAGTTAATTAAGTGAAGCGTGAAATTGATCAGTGAGTAGGACTGTTTTTAGGTGCTTTTTTGGTTAAAGTTGCTTTTCTTTTCAAATTACATCTTGCCACGCTTCAATATGGCGATCAGTAACGATTCTGGCCTATACTTCATGGGATACTAATTCAAAACCCGAGCTGGCCAATTTTCGTTAAACAATGATGTTTGCGCAAATTTCATGAAGAACTTAGGATCACCCATAATTAATTCTGTCCTTGTCGGAAAGGAGTCGTGGGCTTTAAGACTACTTTCGTTTTCTACTGATAAATAATATCAGTGCAAGAAAGCAGCGTGCAACATTTGTGTGTATTGCATCTACTGACAAAAGCAATATAAGACATGCACTGTATGGCGTGCAATACTTGCGTGTACAAATGATAAATAATACCAGTGCAAGAAAGCAGCGTGCAACATTTGTGTGTATTGCATCTACTGACAAAAGCAATATAAGACATGCACTGTATGGCGTGCAATACTTGCGTGTACAAATGATAAATAATATCAGTGCAAGAAAGCAGCGTGCAACATTTGTGTGTATTGCATCTACTGACAAAAGCAATATAAGACATGCACTGTATGGCGTGCAATACTTGCGTGTACAAATGATAAATAATACCAGTGCAAGAAAGCAGCGTGCAACATTTGTGTGTATTGCATCTACTGACAAAAGCAATATAAGACATGCACTGTATGGCGTGCAATACTTGCGTGTACAAATGATAAATAATATCAGTGCAAGAAAGCAGCGTGCAACATTTGTGTGTATTGCATCTACTGACAAAAGCAATCAATGACATGCACTGTATGGCGTGCAATACTTGCGTGTACAAATGATAAATAATACCAGTGCAAGAAAGCAGCGTGCAACATTTGTGTGTATTGCATCTACTGACAAAAGCAATATAAGACATACACTGTATTGCGTGCAATACTTGCGTGTACAAATGATAAATAATATCAGTGCAAGAAAGCAGCGTGCAACATTTGTGTGTATTGCATCTACTGACAAAAGCAATATAAGACATGCACTGTATTGCGTGCAATACTTGCGTGTACAAATGATAAATAATACCAGTGCAAGAAAGCAGCGTGCAACATTTGTGTGTATTGCATCTACTGACAAAAGCAATATAAGACATACACTGTATGGCGTGCAATACTTGCGTGTACAAATGATAAATGATACCAGTGCAAGAAAGCAGCGTGCAACATTTGTGTCTATTGCATCTACTGACAAAAGCAATATAAGACATGCACTGTATGGCGTGCAATACTTGCGTGTACAAATGATAAATAATACCAGTGCAAGAAAGCAGCGTGCAACATTTGTGTGTATTGCATCTACTGACAAAAGCAATATAAGACATACACTGTATGGCGTGCAATACTTGCGGGTACAAATGATAAATAATATCAGTGCAAGAAAGCAGCGTGCAACATTTGTGTGTATTGCATCTACTGACAAAAGCAATATAAGACATGCACTGTATTGCGTGCAATACTTGCGTGTACAAATGATAAATAATATCAGTGCAAGAAAGCAGCGTGCAACATTTGTGTGTATTGCATCTACTGACAAAAGCAATATAAGACATGCACTGTATTGCGTGCAATACTTGCGTGTACAAATGATAAATAATATCAGTGCAAGAAAGCAGCGTGCAACATTTGTGTGTATTGCATCTACTGACAAAAGCAATATAAGACATGCACTGTATGGCGTGCAATACTTGCGTGTACAAATGATAAATAATACCAGTGCAAGAAAGCAGCGTGCAACATTTGTGTGTATTGCATCTACTGACAAAAGCAATATAAGACATACACTGTATGGCGTGCAATACTTGCGTGTACAAATGATAAATAATACCAGTGCAAGAAAGCAGCGTGCAACATTTGTGTGTATTGCATCTACTGACAAAAGCAATATAAGACATACACTGTATGGCGTGCAATACTTGCGGTACAAATGATAAATAATATCAGTGCAAGAAAGCAGCGTGCAACATTTGTGTGTATTGCATCTACTGACAAAAGCAATATAAGACATGCACTGTATGGCGTGCAATACTTGCGTGTACAAATGATAAATGATATCAGTGCAAGAAAGCAGCGTGCAACATTTGTGTGTATTGCATCTACTTACAAAAGCAATATAAGACATGCACTGTATGGCGTGCAATACTTGCGTGTACAAATGATAAATAATACCAGTGCAAGAAAGCAGCGTGCAACATTTGTGTGTATTGCATCTACTGACAAAAGCAATATAAGACATACACTGTATGGCGTGCAATACTTGCGTGTACAAATGATAAATAATACCAGTGCAAGAAAGCAGCGTGCAACATTTGTGTGTATTGCATCTACTGACAAAAGCAATATAAGACATACACTGTATGGCGTGCAATACTTGCGTGTACAAATGATAAATAATACCAGTGCAAGAAAGCAGCGTGCAACATTTGTGTGTATTGCATCTACTGACAAAAGCAATATAAGACATGCACTGTATGGCGTGCAATACTTGCGGGTACAAATGATAAATAATACCAGTGCAGAAAATCAGTCATTGGCATAGAACTAATTGCTGGTAGCACTCGAAAAGTCGGCATAGACAACCAAATGACTTTAGTATCAGAAGAAAAATACATGAGAACTAATATAACATTGGTATTGCGAAGAAAGGAGTTAACAATTTTGTGTCAAAATCAACGACATCAATATTGGTCTGTGGTCAAAACATAGCGATATAGACCCTGGAATTGGCATATTTCGTAGGTAAGATATTGTCCTATCCGCCTCATAAAGAAGATTCTAACAAGCGGGTCATATAAATCTAATATAAACACGAGAAGATACATTACTTCCTAGGATTTGCTGACCTGAAACACTGAACAGCAATAACTCGCAAACACTGACATATCTGCATTGACATTACAAAACACACACAAATGCCAATTATTCATACGAACATACGTTAAATACTTTATTGTTAAGTATCCAGAAACTTTATAATAAATAAAGAAAAAAACAATATTTTGAGATGAGTATCGTTTAATCCTTTCCCAAACAATAACAACATTTAACGACTTTGTTGCAGACGACTCGTAATGAGCAATTTTTCCTTTTCCAACAATGTTTTCTACCCTATCAGAAGATCATTTTCCAGTTTCATCACATTTTGAAATGTCGTCTGTAAACACTGTCAATTTGGGACAGTAGAAAATCTGGTGTTTGGTAAAGGGTTAAATCACCATTTGAAACGTTTTCCTTACATAACACGATCTGTGAGATATCCCCTTTATACTATCACAATTAAAATGACAACAACAAAATGGTTACAAAAGAATGTGAAGAGAATGGAACGTTTGATTGTGGCAAACCATTGTGTTTATTTTTATTTAGAGGATCAATGATGGTGTAGTGTTCAGCAGTTTCAGGTTTGATACTCGGCGACCCGGGTTCGATCCAGATAGCTAAGAACTATTTTACTTTATTTGCATACTCTTGTACACATACAATGTATATAATCAAGGATGTATCATATTAATACCCTGTGAAAAGTGCTTTGGGCAAAATGCATTTTCTTATGCTTATTATTGTGTGTTATGGAGGAAGTCGTTTGTAGCCGGGAAAAAAATGGAAAAAAACCCCATAAAACCTAATAGAAACACGATAAGTTATTGAACTTGTCCACAATCGTTTATTGCTAATCCCTCCCTTGTAATGAATACGTAGAGGGGCTCGCTCCGTGGCCTTGTGGTTAGAGTACATAACTTGAAATCGCATGGTCTCTCTCCGGTTGGGTTCACAAATCCCGGTGACGGCATTTGAATTTTCATGACAGACCGACAGGCATATGGTAGTATTGGCTTGGCCAGCCCATATTGGCATTTATCCTGTCACTAGTGTCATTTTGGGACCGATAACTAGGTGCCGTATAACATTTGAGATATCCGGCACTAACCATATAACACATGCACGTGACAAATCATGACGTCATAAGAACGAAATGACGTCATGTTTGCATTATTCTCTACTTATTTTTTCCTTTTTCTCATGTTTTATTTACATATTTTTTGTTTGAAAGAATACATGAAGGTAACAGGATAAATAGAATAGATAGTTGGTGTCTTTGAATGGGAAATGTTATCGGGCTCGGCAACGGAATATTATCCGTTTCGCCTTCGGCTCACCGGATAATATTCCTAAGCCTTGCCCGATAACATTTCCGATTCACGACACCAACCATGACGTCATTTCGTTCTTATGACGTCATGATTTGTCACGTGCATCTATTCTCTATTTGTTTATGGGGTCTTCCTCGACCATCGAGCATAACAACATAACAGATATAATGTTGACGTGATGTAAAGCTTTGCGAACAACCTTCATGAACAATAAAGACGGATTATCTGGGGCCCGTTTTACTAATCAACTTACGGAAAGTGTTTGCGCAAGTCATTATTGATAAACATGGATAGTATCTTCAATGAAAGTACAAGTTGCAATGTGGCACTTCATTGGAAGCGTCTCGGAGAGACGATTCCAATGATGTGTTACCTTGCAATATTGCTTAGCCCAATATTGATTAAAGAGGAATTGTTGTTTTAGACTTACGCAAATCTTAAGCGCAAACCGTTTAGTAAAACGGTACCCTGGACTTCTTGATATCAACTTTATTCCATGGCGGCGGTAAGCGGAACCCCAGAACAGACTGTACATAGTCACAGGCAGGTACGAGCTGGCAGTTTAAATGTACAACATCAGGAGGTCGAACCAGAGATGATACAGAAAAAACCCGACGTTTTACTTGAAAGGAATATACACGGTCCATACATCATAATGCCGTCAAATGCCGATATGGGAAGAGCAAAGAAAACAGCAATCCATCGAGAGATCTGTCAGAAATATTAAGTTACCATGACTTATGAAGCGCCTTGTCTCTTAAATATGTCTTGTGTAAGAAATCCGTCTAACCCAATACCAAACAAACAATTTCTCATTTTCCAACAACGTTTTCTGCACTATCAGAAGATTTTTTTGTTCAATTTCATCACATTTTGAAATGTCGTCTGCAAACTCTATCAATTTGGGACAGGCGAATATTTAACGTTTGGTAAAGGGTTAATTTCCCATTTTCCCACAAAGTTTTTCAAGAGTCGTCTGCAACAAACTGGTCAAATGTCATTATTGTTTGGTAATGTTATTGGTTAAATATGATACAAACATTTTTTACCTTAACAATTGAGGGAATCCTGTTCACCAATGGAAACTGTGGAGGTCCCGATTTGCTTGCCAAACTTATCCTGACAATAACAAACTGATCCAGTACAACCGACGCTTGCATAGTTACCGTTCGTCTCACATGAAAACGTCTGACCGACCAGGCCGCTCTGTTTGTATTCGTATTCGTCACGTGCGCATTCTAAAAATAGATTTCAGAAAAAACAAAAGAGGCATGAATCACGTGCAATTGCTTGAGTTTTGAATGTTTTAGCCATTCACTTTTACAGATATTTGGTAAACTTAATTTCGTGGGTACCAATTAGTCTCAAATTGATTTATTTTACATCCATTTTGATGGAAGCTTGAAGGTTATTGAATTTACTCTTGATGTCTGTTTCCTGGATATTAAACCGGTACTCGTGCCTAGTCGAGGGTTAGTCCCGGCAATGTTTACCTCGCCAAGCGGGAATCGAATCCGGGACCCTCTGTTCAAGAGGCCGACACTCTACCTCTGCACCTCTGTCGCCCTTTCTTTATCTGCCCATAAGTATTGCCTCGTTTCTCATGCATTTAAATTGTTAGGTAGATTTAGAAATACTGCAAGCAAAAGACCACTGTAGGCCCCTTTTCGATCCCCCTCTTGATCCAAAATTCTATAATGGCAAACACGTGTTTGTTTTAATTGCTTAAAACCCTTCTTATGCTTGGACCGACTTCATGCTTACGCAAATAGGTTAGATCCAGGTCAGCCGCCAAGTAAATTGGCGGATGGCCTGTGATCTTACCTGTTTGCTACTCTGAGTATCTTTCCTCATCGAAATGAAGCAGATATTTAAGGTTTGGGAAAGCAGACGTCACACAATTTATATAAGAAAATTACCCAGCATGCCAAGGGCTAATACGATTAATTAACAACAGACAAAAGCTGGTACTGTGTCTAAACGAGGAAGGGAAATCCCTTCCAATCACGTGAGAATAATCCCAGTTTACATCACAAACATTTGTTTGTGAGGGAATTCTATGCGCGCATCAAACGAAAAAGAGAAAGACACATCTCATCTTATTTTCCCGAAAGTTGAAGAATAGCTTTTTTCTCCAGTCTTTTTTGGGTTTAACAGACAGGAATCATTTAAAAAGGAAATTTCTCACCGATATCAAAAAATAGTTGTCTGCCGGATAAGTGCATTGACACATCAACTTAGAAATAGCAATATATAGCTCATCATATTCCCGATAGTTGAAAATCAATCTTTTTTCTCCAGTCTATTTTCGGCACAATACGCAGAAATCATTAAAAAGTGAATTTTCCCATCAACAACAAGATATTTTGTCTGGCGGAAAAGTGAATGGGTGCAGCAAACAAAAAAGAGCAATACATTACTCATCTAGTATTCCCAAAATAGAAAATGATACACTTTTCTTTTCTAGTCTATTACCAGTATTATACAGGAAACATGAAAATGTGAATTGTTATCGCAGATTTATTTTTATTAAAAAGATTGCTATGGAAACCGTGTCAAATGTAAATACATACATAATAAACAATACGATAAACACAACTCCCATTCTGTCATGAATAATTCAAAACCATAACCAATTACATGTATAACCTACTCCATCCCACTTGAAACGAAATGAATCAATCAACTGCAAAGAAGGTTTGAAATGATTTTCATGAGAAAGAAAAAGAGATATTCTTATAAATATTCATGTTTTCTGAGACGTTCTACATGTGATTTTCCAGAGTAATATATTCAAATTCCAAGTCATGACTTCCGTTTAACTCTATTCTTTCAATATCATTTTAATGCGAACATAAACAGTTTAAATGGTTCTATTAAACTACCATACAAAAGTAACCACTATCTAATGTATTCCAAAGTCTTTGTCTTCCATTTAAGGAAGGGAAAACATCGTTCAAGTGTTTTCTGTAAAAAAAAAAAAAAAAAAAAAAAAAAAAAAAAAAAAAAAAAAAAATAAGAAAATAAGCTTCCTATTTAAGATGACATTGTTAATTTGTTAATTTGACGACATTATGAAATTAATGAATACTTTAAAGAAAATACCACATAAAAAAAAACAAGGAAAAGGAAAATAACAAAACAGTTTCCGTACTGAGAAAAGAATCTGGGAAATGCTTTAACCCTTCGAATGATTGGTTTATTTTCTAAAAATAGATTTTTGTGTCGTCTGCTTTCCCAAACCTTAAATATCTGCTTATTTTTCGTGAGTAAAGATACTAGAGTAGCAAACAGGTTAAATCACAGGTCAGTCGCCAATTTACTTGGCGGCTGGCCTGGATCTAACATGTCTACAAAAGCATGTAGTTGGTTCTAGCACCATAAGGGTTAAAGCTTTAAAGACCACATAACTAATTCTCTAGATTATAGTTTACACCGATCGGCCTATTTTCTTGACGTGAACCCGAACCTAATAATCCCTCCCTGAGAATAAATACTAGCGTTTGACGCAAATTGGGAGGACTATAATAAGAATGAACTTGAACTATTACAATTGTAACTTCTCGGGTCTTTCTGTGATCTGAGTAAAACACCTCATACGTAAGTGTAGGGTTACAATATTCCGGGCGAATCTTTCCCCGGCAAATTACACAGTTCCTATGTTCGTCCGCGTTGAGTAAGTAGTTCAAGGTAAATGGAAGTATTAAACATATTTTCAAATCTTTACTTTGATCGGTAACTTGTACATAAAATTGGAATTGTCAGTTCTGATATATATCTGTTTTCTTAATCAAAATGAATTGCTATCTAGATTTTACATTATTATACATATTTGGAAACATGAGTACAACGTATCAAGTTTTGCGAGAAACAATATGGCGGCTTCCATATTACTTGAGAGGTGTTTTCATTGGATCAACGCGATGTGTTCAGATTGAAAAACTAGCATGTACTATAACAGACCAAACTGATCATTGAAAAGCAACATTTGATACTATAGACTTTTATTTTGCACTTGTTTTAAATTATATGCATTAATCTTTGATGCAAGCGTTTTTCTTCTATTTTATTTCCTCTCTTATTTGCAGTTACTGCTGTTGTTACAGAAGTGCTTTTGTTGTTTCTTTAATTTGCAGTTTTTTTCTTCCTCTTTTTTGTGAAACATGATTAATGTTTACTTGCCAAAAATATAATGGAAACAAGGTTCAACAGAAAAATGGGTTCCTCTTTTTGTTTGCTTTCTATTAGCATAGCATCACTCACTCGATGTTAAAACAGGTATTTGAGAAAACATTTTCAGACCTATTTCTTTTAACTGCCGTTTTTTATTGGCTGTAAAATCCGGAATCTAAAATTTGTATATCTTTTGTCTCATCTTTTACCATCTTTACTCTGTATTATAACAGAATACAAATCAATGTTCAACGGGACAGATAACGAATTATTTATTTCAATTGGGTTTTCTAGGTCACGCAAATTGACATATCTTAAATGCTAATATTCTTCGATAGGTTCTTATGGACATTACAATAAATGCCATGTATACTCTCCTTCCCAGAAAAAGGACAAAACTGGCATATGGTGACTCGTCCCATGAACTGTCCCATCATAAAAATTGCTTTACACACAAATACATGTAAGAGGCGTTGACCACCTCCCCTTTCCTCTTCCTTAAATGATATAGGGTGGTGAACTATTAACCGTCCCAATTCAATTTTAGATATTGTTATGGTGCATTAAATTATGTTTAAAGTAGCCGTCTTTGGTTGACGCTCACTGCTTATTTTCAATTTGGTGTTGCGCTTGCGAACTGCGTTAATGCACATGCGCAGCGAAACTGTTGTATGAATGCAGTCAACGAGCTTTAATCCGTTGCGGAGCTGTCTTTCATGCAGTACTTATTAAAATCGTCTCACTGAGGCAATTCTAAAAAAGCAAGTCAAAGCGCTACCTGTTCACAGATTACGCACCATCAAAATGTTGTCCATAGAAAATAGAATCTAATTAATTAATAAATAAATCAATCAATCAATCAATCAATCAATCAATAAATACATTGACCAATCTATACTTACGACAGTTCATATCGTCCGCTAACCATCTGTAAACCATATACCCCGGTATAAATGTTCCATCCTTCGTGAAGCAAACGGCCCTACAAGATAAAGCGGTGGCGATAGTTGTGCAGTGGTAGAGCGTCGGCCTCTGGAACCAAGGGTCAAGGGTATGATCCCCTTGAAAATACCGGGACTTAACCACAAATCATTGAGAATATTGGTTATGTATTCAGGAAGAATCGAATGATTAATGTAAGTTGACGCATGATCTTGATTCATAATTGTTGTAAAATGGAGGAGTTTGAACTTAACAAAATGATGCACATAATATAGTATGGCTTTTCTGTTTGGGTTTAACCCATTTTTTAACAAAAGTTTTATGTTTAATCTCGACGACAGATGAAGGACACATCAAACCTGGATACCAGTCAGTGCTGTACATGCGTTTTGTCTTTTTTGATCCTAATGCCATCCCCAATGCAGGTCCTTGGTGCTCAAATGGTTAAGGAGTAATCTTGTTTATCCTGTCACTAGTGCCATTTTGGGACCGAAAAGTAAGTGCCGTATAACATTTGTGATATCCGGCACTAACCATGTAACACATGCACGTGACCAACCATGACGTCATAAGAACGAAATGACGTCATATTTACATCATTCTCTACTTCTTTTTTTCTCGTGTTTTAGGCTATTCACATCTTGTTTGTTTGAAAGAATACATAAAGGTAACAGGATAAATAGAATAGAAAGTTGGTGTCTTTGAATGGGAAAAGTTATCGGGCTCGGCTTCGGATTATTATCCGTTTCGCCTTCGGCTCACCGGATAATAATCCTAAGCCTTGCCCGATAACATTTCTGATTCACGACACCAACCATCTATTCTCTATTTATCAAAGTCTTCAACAGCCTTGCTATTTAATCTCTACGACCGTTAACTAGTGAACTATTGACCCCAACTACTTGGTTTTGTATTAAACTGGCTTGTTAAGACTTATGCAATCCGCCTTGTGGGTACTTTGCGGCCATGTGGTTAATGGACTTAACGCTGACTCAAAGATTCGCGGTTATTTCCCAAAACGGCACCATTGCGTTTGTGGGACTGTCCTCTGGTAAAACAATTCAGAGCCTAATTATGATAGTGGTGAATCGCACTAAAGCCGTGATATTGCTAATAAGCTGTCGATATGTTGTTCAATTTAAAATAAAGCCATTACCCTTAGCTAAGAATGCAATACAAGGGAATCGAAGTCTAATATGATTTGTTGATCTTTGTTTCGGGCACGAATAGGTCATCAACCTTGCCACACAATCTTGTTTTAGTTGTTTATTGGTTGCGCATTTGTTACGCATTGGTTGCGCATTTGTTATACATTGGTTGTGAATTGATTACACATTGGTTGCGCATTTGTTACGCATTGGTTGTGAATTGATTACGCATTGGTTGCGCATTTGTTATACATTGGTTGTGAATTGATTACACATTGGTTGCGCATTTGTTACGCATTGGTTGTGAATTGATTACACATTTGTTGCGCATTTGTTTTTCATTTGTTGTGAATTGATTACACATTGGTTGCGCATTTGTTACGCATTGGTTGTGAATTGATTACACATTGGTTGCGCATTTGTTACGCATTGGTTGTGAATTGATTACACATTTGTTGCGCATTTGTTATGCATTGATTGTTAATTGATTACAAATTTGTTGCGCATTTGTTTTGCATTGGTTATGTATTAATTGTTCATTAGTTACAAATTGGTTATTCATTGGTTTCGCGTTGATTACGCACTGGCTGTAAATCGTTTGCTCATTGGTAATGCATCCGTAGCGCATTTTTTTCGAATTGGTTGCACATTGATCCTGCATTGGTTTTGCATTGATTGTGGATTGGTTGCGCATATGTTATGCATTGATTGTGTATATGTTGTGTATATGTAATACATTGGCTGTACATTTGTTATTCATTGGTTGCGCATTGGTTATATATTGGTCGCACATTGGTTGTGCATTGCTTATGCATTGGCTGTGTATATGTTATATATTGCCTGTGCATTTGTTGTGCATTGCTTATGTATTGGTTGTGCATTAGTCAAACATTGGTTGTGCATTGGTTATGCATAAGTTAGTGGATTTGTAATGCATACGTTATAGGATTAATGTGGACATGTTACTTAAAGATTAAGTTTTGACATCGAAGCACAAGCGAACAGTACTAGCGTACTAAAAGCAGGGGAGTGCCAAAGTCTGGATTATATGCCCCCATAACAGTACTAATTGAATTTATCATCGTAAAACGGGAGCCAGACTAGTGACTATCATTGCGAAACAAAATTGTCGATTATCCTTTTTTAAAATGAATCTATTATGGACTTTTTATTTACTTTTTACGACAAAGTACATCTGTACCTAACGCAGGGATAAAAAAAAACGAAACCAAAAGGTCGTAACACCTTCATTGAAGATGATAGTATCTTTAGTTCGGACAGCGTAATAATGAAAAAATAAAGACGGCGTGGCTTTATTTAAATACAACAGTCACTAGGGAGTTACCTAGTTATGAAAAAGAACATTAGAATCAATAAAACCATGCGATATGTAATCCGTCTGTGGAAAACTTCGATTGGATCAGAGCGGATGTATCATTACACCCGACAGGAAATCTCGCGATATACTCTCGGGGATTGCGAGATTTGCATAAAAACGAGGCTAGCCGAACACAAACGTGAAATACCCGCATATGGGTTTTTACGCGAGTCCTTTATATTTTGACACGTGAATAAGTTTGATTAGTGGTAAAAGATCAGTGGATCATGTCGCTTTGACACTGGTCAATGGCTGATCAATATTTGTGCACCGGAAGTAAGCATTTAAAGCGTAGGCAAAATTGGAATTCTTCGGTAGTTTCCGTAAGACCAAATCAGAATGTAATAATTAAAAAAAATAAAGAAATAAAAACAAAAATGATTAGAATCTCGCTTTCATATGGACGATCAAATTTCGTTTTGTTTTATGTCTGTCACTCAAGCTGAAAAAATGAATACGTTTTCTGACTATAATGTGGACTGTTTGTAAGCGTTTAAATTTGTATAGGCAAATTCGGAAATCTTCGGCAATATCCGTAAGATCGAACCAGAATGTAGTAATTCAAACAATAAAGAAATAAAAAAGAAAGGATAAGAATATCGTTTTCAAATGGACGATCAAATTTCGGTTTGTTTAATGTCTGTCTCACAAGCTGGAAAAAGGAATACGTTTTTCTGATGGTAATGTGGACTGTAAAGTTTCCAATACGGGCGGATAGATTGTTTCTGTCATGCTAATCTCTTACAATATACGACGATGTTATTTTCTTGTGCCTGCTAAGAATTCAATTAAGGACGATGAAGATTGTCTGTGTCTTACAAGTTTTTCGTTTAACCCATTACCAAACAATAACGACATTTGACCAGTTTGCTGTAGACGACTCTGGAAAACATTGTGGGAAAAAGGGGAAATTGCTCTTAACGAGCAATTTCTCCTTTTTCCACAATGTTTTTCCCCTATCAGAAGATTCTTTTTTCAATTTCATCAAATTTGAAATCTCGTCTGCAAACTCTTTCAATTTGGGACAGTCGAACATTTAACGTTTGTTAAAGGGTTAAATCGAAACGCACTAGTTCGCTGGTTTCCCGCAAACCCTTTCAGAATTTAGACATCGCATTTTTGTAAGATTTGAAAACTTGATATCTCAAGCCACTTTCCGCTTGGGTACGAAACAAGGAAGCAATAAATTCGAGTTGAGAGTTTCTCAGCTGCCAAATAGAAAGGCGATGGTTCTACTTGGCCTTACCAGCCCTTATTGGCGGGAAATAAGGACCTATCTCCACTCATATTGGACCAGGCATCGTTATATAATTGACAAACTGTTGACGCGATGTAAATAATCAAACAAACAAACAAACACACAAACAGAGAAATGGGGCTTACTGAGACCCAGAGTACTGCATTCCAAGGTAGTCGCCCGTAACGTTATCACAATGTGGTCTCTCCAGTCCGTATACAACATGTTGGGATTGTTCGGCTATTACTGACGCTAGTTTTACGGCACACGGTCCGTCAGCATAGCTGCCAACTGTAAGCAGAATAGTATCAAGAAATGACAACAAGAAAAATTAAAACAAAAATCTGAGAAATTTTGGTCTCTCTGCGTCACACAGAGTACAACGGCAAACCTTAAGCAGATGGAATAAATACAGTCATAAAAAGGGAGATAAAGCCATTCGTCATATTCTGGCATCTCTAGTTCGTATACAACGTGTTGAGATTGCTCGGCTATCACTGATGCTAGTTTTATAGCACAAGGTCCGTCAGCATTGCTGCCAACTGTAAGCAGAATTTAAAAGAACAAGATTAAACAAGATATACACAATTAAAGCCTGGATCATCCGAGTTATATACAACTTGCTCGGATTGTTCTGTATCACTGTAGCTAGTTGTTCGAATGCATAGCTGCGAACAGAAGGCAGAAGGAACAGATACGGACATTTAAAGAAATAAGTAGAAAACAAAATGTATGCTTGAAGTCTTACAAACATGTACATTTGCAAAATCTTCGTATAACAAATAAATGCAGACAAAAAAGGCTGTAAAAAACCGTTTAAAAACGATTGAAAGATGATATTGAAAAAGATTAAATAATATGTCAAAATATGGTATACCAGCACGAAAACTACAGAAGATTGGCAACAACAAATGCATGTATCTAACAGCAAACTGCGAGTAGAACGAAATAATGAGGACATTTAACCCATTCCCAAACAACAGCGACATTTGACCACTTTGTTGCAGGCGATATTTGGAAAACATTGTGGGAAAAGGAGAAAATGCTTGTAACGAGCAATTTTTACTTTTCCCACAATGTTTTCTACCCTACAAGAAGATTATTTTCCCATTTCATCATATTTTGAAATGTAGTCTGCAAACCTTATTTTTTTTTGGGGGAGGGGACAGTCGAAAATTTGGCGTTTAGGAAAGGGTTAAGAAACACGTTTTATCGTTGTTTATGCGGTTTTAATCTGTTCTTATTCAATCTCGTATATCAGCTCTCGTCTGCAAGTTCTTTCAATTTTGGACATCTATAAATAACAACAACAACTAAATCAATTGCGGCTTACAGAGAACGGAAGTGCTGAAATGGGATAAAATCAGTGGTGTATCTTTAGTATTTTCGTCAGGCGATTGTTCTTTAAAAGCATCAAACAAGTGTTACACATCAAGTTAAATGAACCTCTAAGATCCACGCAGACTGTAATCTGCCTCTTAACCCATTACCAAACAATAACGACATTTGACCGCTTTGTTGCAGACGACTCTAGAAAACATTGTGGGAAAAGGAGAAATTGCTCGTGACGAGCAATTTCTCCTTTTCACACAATGTTTTCTGCCCTATCAGAAGATTATTTGCACATTTTATCAAATTTTGAAAGGTCGTTTGCAAACACTTTCAATTTGGGACAGTCGAAAATTTGGCGTTTGGGAACGAGTTAAAAGAACACGATTAAACGCTGTTTATGCAGTTTTAATCTGTTCTTTCTCATTCTTGTCTGAAAGTTCTATCAATTTTGGACGGTGACAAATAACAACAACAACACATATCAATGGCGGCTTACAGAGAACGGAAGTGCTGAACTTAAAAGTTAATTCAGTGGTTTATCTTTTGTATTATCGTCTGGCAATCGTTCTTTAAAGCATTAATCAAGTCGAGTTAAATGAATCTCTAAGATCCATGCAGACTGTAATCTGCCTCTAAAACATGTGACATTTAGAACCCGTCTGCGATGAAATAGGTATTTTTCTTTTAAATAAACGTGAACTTGGAGCAGGAAAAGGGAAGGTATAGCATTGAATAAATTAATAAAAGGCCAATCAGTCTTAACTTGGCCATATGGTAAGAAACTTATCACGAATGTCTAGGTTTGAACGAAAACGTGTTCTCTCTCTTTTTTTCTTTTTTTTAATTTTGTGTATAAATCCATTATGACTTATGTGAGATTGTTCATTAGAAAGGATATCTTCTTTTGTCACGGTGGTTTCTTGGTGTAGATAAGGTAGCACTGTGTCAATACGCGGAAATTGTTGGATTATCTGTTCTGAACAGTTTTCACAATTTCTTTTCATCACTATAGTTATATCAGAGACATAGATAACCTCTGGTTATATATAGAACACGAATTCAAACTATCTTTTGATGTCGTCTGCTATAGAAGCAATCGATTCAATCTCGATAAAAACAAGGAAAGTTCAAATGTGTGTGTGTGTGTGTGTGGGTAGGTGCTGCTGGGCTATTTAATAATTCAAACGTAGAAAATGTCAATCCGCAGATTGATCAGAGTGATGCTGGGCAAAAGTGTTCTCAAGACTGTGTTTGTCAGTTCTAATTATAGCCGCAAAACTCAATCGGAACTCTTCGGTAAATTCCGGCAGCCCGGGTGAGACGGTTTGGCATGCGAGCATCTCTGAGAGGTTCCGATTGATCACACTCGCACCTACTCCGGTATTTCCGTGATATGCTTTCATTGGATTAACCCGATGAGTTCATATTTTTTTTATCTATACCGTCATATTTTTTAACCCGCGAGGAGTTTTGAAATCGATTCGAGGGTTAGTCCCGGCAGTTTTCACCTCGCCTAACGGGGATTCGAACCCTTGGTACTAGAGGCTGTCGCCCTACCACTGCACCACTGTCGCCCATAAGATATATTGTTTACATATCAATAGTAAAGAGCCCAAACTAGGTAGTTATACAAACTTATACTACCATAGATTAGCTCGAAACTGAATTTACAGATATTTTGTTATACAAAGAACGTTCATTATTGTATACATGTAAATGTACTTTGCAGATGACTATTTAATGCATGTAAATGAAAACGATTACTCCAAAATGTTTCTTGCCAACTGAAGGTAAACGTCCCCGTATTAAATTTAATTCATCTTTGTTGCCGTCTGCAGTTTTTTCTCAACTCAAGGTTATCAAAGGATTGGCATTTGGAAAACATGTTATTGTTCTGCACGAGAATCTGCAAAATGTCAAATTTAAAGGTTATTATTCACAGAAAAGAGAATTTGAAAGTCAAAATAAAATGGAAACCATACCGTTTTGTAGTGTTTGATGTGCGGCTAAAAGTAATTATTCAAAGTATAATTTTGTTCAGGAAGCGTCAATTTGACTAAGTCTTACAGTTTATAGGCTGTAGTTCTCAAAAGCGATGCCACGCTTTTGGATTTAGATACAAGTTTTTTTACTGTATACACACTGTAAAGACTTAAAATGATCTGGTTTTGCTTCCAATGACTATTCGTCAGTGCGCATCATATAACAGTACCGCTATTGTGTAGTTTTAAAGAAATTTATTAAAATTCCAAATTTTCTCATATTTATGAACAAGCACCTTTAAAAGCAACAACATGGGTATTACAGAAGAAGAAGAAATGCAGGTTTTAATTGATTTGATGAGGTGACGCCTTAGACGCAAGGAGATTTTATCTGTCTAGAGAATTTCCATCCTCTGTCAAATTGATTGGTTTTATTTTCTATTTTAAGGTTAGATGTACTTTCTGCGTAGAGGTAAGAGTACAGAAATAGAGAATAGATGGTTGGTGTCGTGAATCGGAAATGTTATCGGGCAAGGCGTAGGAATATTATCCGGTGAGCCGAAGGCGAAACGGATAATATTCCGATGCCGAGCCCGATAACTTTTCCTATTCAAAGACACCAATCATCTATTCTATTTATCCTGTTACCTTTATCTATTCTTTCAAACAAACAAAATGTAAATACAACGAGAAAAACGGAAAAATAAGTAGAGAATGATGTAAATATGACGTCATATCTTTCTTATGACGTCATGATTAGTCGCGTGCATGTATTATATGGTTAGTGCCGGATATCACAAATGTTATACGGCACCTAGTTATCGGTCCCGAAATGGCACTAGTGACAGGATAAAAGGATTTTCATGGAAGGGATTCTGAGGTAGTCTTCTGGCTGTCTTACACAATGTAAAGGATGGGAATCAAGATAAAAAAAAATGATTTTTTGGCGACGTCTATGGCATTTTTTTGCGTTTGCTTTTATTTTCGTTGGTATGGAAATATGATAGTTTCGATTTTTTTTTCATTGTGAGCAAGAGCACTCGACAATTCTATATCCTGAAAAATATCAATAAATTTGAAACGTTGTGTAAGATCCCGTTAATTAAAGTAGTTCACTTAAAGCATGATTTATTCAGGGAGTGCCAATTAACCCCAAAGTTTATACCAGTTTATATGTGGTAGATCTAAAGCAAAGAAACGCTTTTGGATTAAGACACATGTCAATTCACTATATATACACTTTTAAGAATTAAAAACGGTTAAATTTTGTTTCCAATAACTATTCTTCAGTGCGTATCATAT
The DNA here is from genome assembly GCA_947846245.1 of Cerastoderma edule. Lineage (NCBI taxonomy): Eukaryota > Metazoa > Mollusca > Bivalvia > Cardiida > Cardiidae > Cerastoderma > Cerastoderma edule. Next base: position 804,274 of record OX401409.1, read on the forward strand.
TACAATACATATGTTGTTTTAAAGAAACTAATTTTCAACATCCAGATTTCCTCACATCGGTGAATAATGACCTTTAAGGAGTCTTTTCCAAAGGAAAACGTTTAGTAGAATGAACAAGCACATTTAAACCTAATACGACGTAAAGGGTTATAAATTATAATCAAGGTCAAAAACTGATGTTTTGTTATTGGTTCTATTTCTGACTTTTTTCGTTTTTATGGAAATAAGATGATTTCGTAACCTTAGGATGATAATTATGGAAATCAGAAATCGGAAGATTCGTCCAAAGCAATATGATACCAGACAAAGCATGAAATCCGTGGGGATTATTAACATTCGTCACTGGGAGTCTTTGTTAACCCTTTCCCAAAAAACAAATTTTCCACTGTCCCAAATTGAAAGAGTTTGCAGACAACATTTCAAAATGTGATGAAATTGAACAACATTCTTCAGAAAGAGCAGGAAACCTTGTGGGAAAAGGAAGAATTGCTCGTTACGAGCAATTTCTCTTTTTCCCACAATGTATTCTAAAGTCGTCTGCAACAAAGTCGTCAAATGTCGTGATTGTTTGGAAAAGGGCTAACGCATATTTTCGTCGAAAAAAAGGGCCAATATCAGGCGGGCGACTCACTTGACAAAGGTTCACGATTTTATGTCCGAACAAGATGGTTGCGCCCATGAAGGGGAAATTTTCGCTTTTTTCACATACATTGTACTTTTACCAATGATAGCCACATTGTGTACCCTGTATGTGTTGACCACCAACTTGTCGGTTCTTGTGATATATGAAACTTGCCGGTTCTGGTGGCATATGAAACTTGCCGGTTCTGGTGATATATGAAACCTGCCGGTTCTGGTGATATATGAAACTTGCCGGTTCTGGTGATATATGAAACTTGTCGGTTCTGGTGATTTATGAAACTTGCCGGTTCTAGTGGTATATGAAACTTGCCGGTTCTGGTGATATATGAAACTTGCCGGTTCTGGTGATATATGAAACTTGCCGGTTCTGGTGATATATGAAACTTGCCGGTTCTGGTGGCATATGAAACTTGCCGGTTCTGGTGATATATGAAACTTGCCGGTTCTGGTGATATATGAAACTTGCCGGTTCTGGTGATATATGAAACTTGCCGGTTCTGGTGATATATGAAACTTGCCGGTTCTGGTGATATATGAAACTTGCCGGTTCTGGTGATATATGAAACTTGCCGGTTCTGGTGATATATGAAACTTGCCGGTTCTGGTGATATATGAAACTTGCGGTTCTGGTGATATATGAAACTTGCCGGTTCTGGATGAAACTTGCCGGTTCTGGTGATATATGAAACTTGCCGGTTCTGGTGATATATGAAACTTGCCGGTTCTGGTGATATATGAAACTTGCGGGTTCTGGTGATATATGAAACTTGCCGGTTCTGGTGATATATGATAACCCATACTTTATAACGGCGTTACGTCTAACAAACGAAAGAGAAATCGCAGTCGACGAGCGATATCTGCATCGTCATTGTTCAATGTAAAAGAAGGTACAATAAAGAACTACTATCATGTTTCAGCATTCGATTTTGATTCGCTTGTCCATAAATGCCAAATGTGTGTCTGCACTTGTCCGTATAATGATTATATAGTAAATTACAGTAAAAATCCACTTGTCCGTTTAATGATTATATAGTAAATTACAGTAAAAATCCACTTGTCCGTTTAATGATTATATAGTAAATTACAGTAAAAATCCACTTGTCCGTATAATGATTATATAGTAAATTACAGTAAAAATCCACTTGTCCGTATAATGATTATATAGTAAATTACAGTAAAAACCCACTTGTCCGTTTAATGATTATATAGTAAATTACAGTAAAAATCCACTTGTCCGTTTAATGATTATATAGTAAATTACAGTAAAAATCCACTTGTCCGTTTAATGATTATATAGTAAATTACAGTAAAAATCCACTTGTCCGTATAATGATTATATAGTAAATTACAGTAAAAATCCACTTGTCCGTTTAATGATTATATAGTAAATTACAGTAAAAATCCACTTGTCCGTTTAATGATTATATAGTAAATTACAGTAAAAATCCACTTGTCCGTATGATGATTATATAGTAAATTACAGTAAAAATCCACTTGTCCGCTCAGGTTTTAGGACAAGCTGGGCAATACGGACAATTAATGTTGCCATCCCCGTGCTATACATGTACCACATGTCTGATAAATTCAGCCATGACATATACAATTTGAAATAAGTTTATCTTACCCGATACCGAGCTGCCCAATTCGAAAACACTGACCTTCAAAACACAACTCAGCAGTTTAACATAACATGTGAAAATGACCCCATATGTCGACATAGCAATTTCATATGTTGACATAGCAATATTCTACTGTATTTTCATAAGACTTCATCTAATGAATTTCAACATTGACCAATTTAAAGCTATTTCGTCTTTTAGTTGATATGAAAATTTTAAACTGTTAAAGCAAAACACTTACCTGAAGCCGCTTTGCTCAATGCTAAAACACCGACAATTGTTAATAACCTCAGCATGTTGACATTCAGTTTAAAAATGTTCGATAGTATGTCTCTATTCGACTTTTCAAAGTTCACCTCAACAACACCGCTGAAGGACGAAATATCTTAAAGGTGAATGTTCAGATGTATGAAAAAATATCAAAAAGGCAAAATGAAATATCGTTCAACAATACTGGTTTTGTATTGCAGTAAACTATTTATTGAGGGTGACGAGTGAGCGCAACATTGAATGTGAATATTGCAATACATCTTAGTGTATAAAAACAATACGATCGACTTCGAAATCGTTGCAATGTTTTTGGATCTGAATGCATTTTCATTCATTGGTTACAGGCACTTAATATCCCCAATACGAACTTATTTAACTTCTAATGGCTATTCTCCAGTACGCTTTATACAACAATATAGCTGTTGTACAATTCTAAAGAAATTAAGTTTTAACTTCCGAATTTCCTCACATCTATGAACAAGCACCTTTAAACCTTTGCAGGCGGAATGATAAGAATGTGTCCATATTAAGCATTCCTCCGTCTTTCTGCGATATAATCTCATAGTATATGTTTCTCCTAACACATCTTCATACTGTTTATATTAATATCAATATGCAATGTTAAAAGTATGCTTATCACTGTGTTATTATATACTTTTATGCATTTTGAATAAACGAATTGTTTTTATGCCTGACAATTATAGATATAGAAGAAAAGCAATCCCTTCCCATTCGACTATTTTCCCCCTTTTTGCAACAGACGCCATTTAAAACTAAATATTAAAGTAAAGAAAATATCTATGGAAAAGTGCTTAATTCCTTCAAGCATTGTGACACGTCATAAGTACACATAAGTGTTTACTTCACATGGTGACTTGTTTCCAGTTTGATTATATGTCGTCTGCAGCAAATTACCAATTATCTGTGTCTCCTAAACAAGTCAATTAGATTTAGATCCCCACTTTGCTTAACCCAATAACAAACAATTGCGACATTTAATCAGTTTGTTGCATACGATTATCGAAAACATTGTGGGAAAAGGAGAAATTGCTCTTAACGAGCAATTTCCTTTTTTCCCACAACGTTTTCTGCCTTATCAGAAGATTATTTTTCAATTTCATCAAATTTTGAAATGTCGTCTGCATACTCTTCCAATTAGGGACAGGTGAAAATTTGGCGTGTGGTAAAGGGTAAAGCGGTTTTAGGCTGTGTCTTATCTAGAAGAAATGACTCTATACGTTACCGATTAGGCTTACAGACGTACTCTTTCGTTCAGTCAAGGAAAAGTAGGTCTAAATTCGAAGGTAACAGCAGACATTATTTGCTTGGTAATTCAGGGTTTATGGTCATGTTTACGATATTTTAGTTATGGCACAGCCGATGGCGGTTTCCATATATATTACTTCAAAGGTTATTTCGTTTGATAAACCCGATGCGGTCAGATTGCTCATTGCTCTGCTCCTTTGTTTTGTTTGCATGGTATTTAATGCCGTTTTAACAATTTTTCAGTTATGTAACGGCTTTCCTGGATCCACCAGTACTATGATAGGGCTCTAAAGTGACTTGCCAAAGGTCACTCCCACGAAACCAGAGGTGTTAGTGGGGCTTGAACCCAGGAACCCCGAGTTCTTAGTCCGCCACCTTTACCACTGGGCCACGCATGACCCTTGCTCTGCTCTCGTTTATGGATACATCACGGGAGATAACTCTTCTTCTAAATTGAGCACAATATGAGGGCACGCCGTAAATCGTGTTTCTCCCAAAGTAAACGGCCTTCTCTAAAATCTCCGGGATTAACAACGATCCACCGAATTAATCCTCATATAATCCAATTGGAGGGACATTACGTCGTTAAGCTCATTTCGGGGAAGTCTGGGAAGTCTTTATTTATCTATTGGTTGGTTAATCATTGTGTTTGATGAAGTTGAAAGAATGTACGCATATCATTTTGCCCTTTTCTGACTTACTTAACAACCATTTTTCAAGAATTTTCAATCAAAATGCCGTACCAGAGTTTGAGACCATTTCAAAACGTTATTGTTTTTTTTTTTTATTTCTTCTTTGTTTTTTTTTTCTCAATCCCTAGAGGTAGGCATTAAAGTATTGGACTTGAAAGCACATAGCCTCTCTCAGCGTGGGTTCAATCCATTGCATTAGTTAATTTGGGTTTTGTTATGTTTTTTGTTCAATGGTAGAGTGTCGGCCTTGGGACACGAGGGTTTTGGAATCACGTGACTAGCGTTATCCATTTTTGCCACCTTTCATCGATCGACATTCGGCGCGAGTACTTGATTTTGGTTTTAAAAAAACGTGTTTCACTGTTGCCTGTGAAAAGTATCGTACAGAGGCTAACAGTAATTATGTCGTATATTTTATGATGGCTTGGCACGCATCTGGCTTCTTATGTCTTAGTCATGCGTTCAGTAAGAAACGAATCTGCCTTTGATAAGAAAAAACAAACGTTTATTCCACTTAAACACTTTCAAATTACTCGCAATCGTTCACCTTGGATATTTGGCGGTTCTTCTATTTGCAGTAATTAGTTTAAGTCATGATTAAATAATATGACAAAATGATGATGGTTAATATGTTATTGTGCAGAAGAAGGAAAAGATAGCATTGCTTGGTATAATTATTTTAACATTTTAATGATACATGATAACTTGCTCTTTGGATTTCACTTGATATTAGTTTAGGAAAACACTCATCTTTTGAAATGTTTTCTTGAATAAATAGTGGTACATATTACTAAAGTCATACAACTTCTTCAAGGAGGGGTCCTGTGAGGCGGAATGGTTAAAGCAGGGAACTTTTAACTCGAACGGACCTGCTGAGCATCATTTGTTTCATTTGATCATTCTTTTGTTTGATACTCGAGGGTACCGTTTTACTAAACAACTTACGGACAATGTTTGCGTAAGCCAAAACTGATATACATGGATAGTTTCTTAAATGAAAATACAATATTGCAATGTGATAAGTCAATGGAAGCGTCTCGGAGAGAAGATTCCAATGATGTGTTACTTTGCAATATTGCTCTGCCAATTATTGAAATAAAAGTGAATGCTGCTTTGAACTTACGCAAAATTATAAGCGTAAAATGTTTTTTTTAACGCGGTACCCGAAGAATATAGTGTGTACTAATGAATAAGTTGAAAACCGTTTTATAACTGAAAAATGTTGAAACGTCGTTCAAACACATTGAATACAAAGGTATATTTACAAATCCACCATTTGTGTTCGCATGGAAACCGACCGCGGGTCAGAACAAATTCTCGCATGCGAACAAAAATAGTATTCGCTTCCGGCGAACAATGTCGTAAAAAGAACGGACTTGTTTGTTATCTTATTTACAGGTCAGCTCCAGCCCAGTGTTTATAATGAAAAAAAAAACACGCTTCCGGCCAACTATTTGTCTCACGAAGACCACTATTGAACGCAAAACTCTTCGCAAACGTTCGCGCGCCTTTAGCAATCTTTTCTTCTTCAAAGCACACATACAACATCTGGTGAGATTCTCTTGTCTTGAGAAATCAGATGATTATAGAATAACAAAATATGATATGATTTTTATTTTTATTTGGCTAACGGTATTCCAATCCTGGTGGAAAACTTGTGTTTGCAATGGTTGAAGAATAAATTAAAATTGTTAATCATGAAAGTATTTATCATTTCACCAAGCCACTTTTCCGAATTTGTCTGATTTTGAATTTGTTTTCAAAAGATTAATACCAATGAATTCTGTTATCAAATCCATAGCGACCATCTCCCCTCAATTATCGACTTCACATTGAAAATAAAATACATGAATGAAAGATGGCAAATTAAAATTGAAGTCCATAAAAATGTCCTATTATATAAAACTTGATTTATGAAGGAATCTGGGGCCCGTTTTACTAAACAGTTTACGCTTAAGATTTGCGTAAGTCTAAAACAACAAGTCCTTTTATTTCAATATTTGGCAAAGCAATATTGCAAAGTAACACATCATTGGAATCGTCTCTCCGAGACGCTTCCAATGACGTGTCACATTGCAATATTGTACTTTCATTGAAGATATTATTCATGTTAATCAATTATGACTTACGCAAACATTTTCCGTAAGTTGTTTAGTAAAACGGGCCCCTGCTCTGTTAAATCTTCGACTTTGTTATCCTGACTTTTCTCAATCCCCCATTAGGGGTGATATACCGTAGACCCACATAAAACACATGACTGAAGAAGTTACAACGTAAGGATTCCTAGTTAGACCCACATAAAACACATGACTGAAGAAGTTAAAACATAAGGATTACTAGTTAGGAATTGTCATTCTTCAATAACCATGTCAACGCCATATTGTCGGTGCTTGGAAAAAAAGTTGTTTAAAAAAGTTCAATTCAAGCTCTCAGAAAATGACCAGTCTACGATAAAGGGTTTATCAGCAGCATCTATATATATCATGCATTAAGTTTTTTCTCGTGTAAACGACCAACACAAAACAGAATTCAGGAAATGTTGGGGGACACTGATCTTAGTAAGCCCTAGACAAACAACACTAGAATCACGCAAACTGACTCCGCTCAGTAAACAAGTCCCTTTGCTGCTTAGTAATACAACGGCCTCTGTGGCTTAGTGGTGCTAAGTAAGGGAACTGAAATTGGAATCACCAAGTCCCAATACATATTGGTATAGGGTGGAATTTCCTTTATACGCCAGTAGTAGTTGTTGTTGTTGTTGGTGGTGGTTGTGGTGGTGGTGGTGGTGGTGTCGTCGTCGTCGTCGTTGTTGTTGTTGTTGTTTTTGGTGGTGTTGTTGTTGTCTTCATCCATCTTTGATGAGCTTGAACTAGCAATATAGCTTAAAAACTGTTAAAGCGGTATTAAAGCCCACCATTAAAGCCATGCCTCTGCTTAGCCCATTACCAAACAATGACGGCATTTAACCACTTAGTTGCAGACGACTCTGGAAAACACTGTGGGAAAAGAAGAAATTGCTCGCTAAGAGCAATTTTCCTTTTCCCACATGGTTTTCAACTCTCTCTGGATAATATTTTTCAATTTCATCACATATTGAAATGTCGTCAGCGAACTCTTTCAATTTTGGACAGTCGAAAGTTTGTTGTTTGGGAAAGGGTTAGTAGAACGTCACGCAAACAAGAAGAGTTGATATAGAAAAACAAGGACGTGTTAACAAGGGTGTAGTCAGTTGGGACATGTCATAATTCATACATCAGCATAAAACAGTTGTTATTCATGACAAATGATATTCCCACTTTCGCAAAATGAAGTGGAAACATCGGGATAGTATGATTGATTGCTCGTTTGAAGTACACAACCAGCGGCACGCCAGAAAGATTCAATGTTCTTGTACATGAAACCTTGTTTTACTTAAAACGATGTTTGAGACAGAAAAAGCGACATGTTTACCCATTGCCAAACAATAACGACATTTGACCATCTTTGTTGCAGACGACTTTTGAAAACATTGCGGGAAAAGGGGAAATTGCTCTGAAGAATATTTTTCAATTTCATCACATTTTGAAATGTCGTCTGCAAAATTTTTCAATTTGGGACAGTCGAAAATTTGTTGCGTGGGAAATGGTTAACAAAATAAAGTGGAAACATCGGGATAGTATGATTGATTGCTCGTTACTAGAAATACATTGGCAGCGGCATGTGTGAAATGTTCCATATTATGGTACATGTACCCATCCTGTTCACGTGTCTACGTAATCAGTCACGACAGACCCCTGTATTGCGACGCATCACAGCTCGATATTGCTTTGCGTGTAACTACGCACCGCATCACAGTAGAAACATACGCAAGGAAATATTTTCTTTAAATATAACCCCAGGAATTGATAGTGATATGTAACAACTTCAAACAAGGTTTATTTAACATTTGAATCAATATCCGGCTTGCAAGTAGAAAAAATATACAGGAGTTTTTCGTAGAAGCACATCGAACACAATGACATGTACCTTGCTTTACTTGTAACGCTTTTGGAGATGGAAAAATAACATGTATAAATAGAAATCATTAGTTAAAACTTATTATATTGTCGATAAGTTTAAACTTATTTATTTTACATCGATTGTGAAACAAGTTCTTACAACTTAGATCAATCACTCTCGATTCTGCTTCCTGGATACATAAACAGTACTCGCGCCGAATGTGGATTAATGAAAGTTCACAAAGAAGATCCCGCTTTTCACGGGATTCGAACCCACGACCCTCGTGTTCGGAAGCCGCGCTCTACCCCTGGACCACTGTCCTCCACAAAGTGTCAATAGAACACTTTGACTTGGTAAATAGTCAAATTAAAGACTTTGACACAAGTGTACGGCCACAAGTTTTCCCATCTTTATTAGCAAGATCTTAATTGGATCTATCTGAGGTTTTTTTTTTATGTTCAAAATCGTGCAAAAATCATAACAATGACACTGGAGTTTTCTCGCTATAGGCTAAGTATTTAGTTTTTAAAAAAAGACCAATTTCTGGATAAGTGAAGACTTGGCGGTGTTCTATAATTGGAAAAAAGAATAGGGATGGCACAATTAGATAGCAGACGATAGTTGTTTGTCATAACAATCGACATTTTTTTCACGGAATATAGAAGAAAACAAACCATGTCATGTCCAGAAGAAAATTGGCAACAAAACAACAAAGGAACGGTGCGTTTCTTTGCTTATTTTAAATACCTTCTATTGTGACAATGTGAAAATCAACCTTTTACGAATTCCTGTTTAAACTTAGTTACGAAAAATATACTATCACATATTGCGAAGAAATAAGATTATATTTGGTATGAACGAATAGATAGTTCCCACAATTCTTTCAATTTTCTCAAATAAAGCATCGTTGCTATCATTGGGAAAACATTTTTGTATCGACTTTGATAATTCGAGTATGATGTATTCTTACGCACATTGTCAAACACTAGGAGGGAAGCAAAGTGTTGCCGAATTCGCACGGTGCAAAGTACTCAAATCAAGAACAGTGGGAGAAATTCCAACGCGGTAACCGTTTATTATGAGCACAGCAAAGGGTAGAACAATCGGAACACTTCGATTGTGTTGGTGTGACACATTAACTGGTCCCCCGCTGTCTACTGCCTCAACTTTGTTCCACAAGATATCCATTCGATAGATGAGAGACCGGTTCCCATTCTAGGGTAACACACTGACCATTCGGTACCCCTCGGTGATGTTGGCATGCCACGGAAATAACCGAAGAGGTCCGATTGTGTACGGACCCGGCGGAAATGGCCGAGGTGTTCCGATTGCGACCGGAAGTTCTCGTAGGCCGATCCGTTGCGACGTTTCCACGAGTGGGTCAGATCTAGAGCACGTGTCGAAATCTCCCTTTTAGCATAATGAGCGGGGTCAATTCTACCATTTTTTTTCATGAATTATTCATGAAGACATTAGGCACGAAAACTGATCACATACATACATCACGTATGTCCGAATAATGGGCCAGAGAATGATTGATATAGTTTATTGTACGGACTTGTTGAGCAATCAATTCGAACAAAGAATATGAGTTTTTTTTGACATACTGGGATGATATAAGAATTTTTGCGTGCAGTTTTCTGAGAAATATGAACAGATATCATTTTCATGTCTAAAGCTCGCAGGAAACGTGTTATATGCCGGGACAAATTGCCCCAAAAGTGTTGCCCTGCACTTATATAGCGAGGTGTGCGTCTCAGGTTACGGAAATTCCCGAGTGGTTACGATTGGTGTTAGGCCACTGAGAGCAACGTCCATTCGGATAAAACCATGTCTCAAAATAATTGACGATTCAATTCGATTCAATTTCTTTATTAAGGTATCTTAGGCGACAAGGAGTTCTAGAAAAACAACAAACCAATGGTTTGAAACCATGACAAACACCCACAGAAGTCTAACATCCATCAAAAATGCACCTCTTGCATCCTATACTCATATAGCACAAACAGCAACGTTCTAAATTCTCGTGAACTCTTTTTGGTACACAATGATCTTCGGATGCAGAGTGCAGAGGTCCAGGGGTAGAGCGTCGGCTTCTAGACACGAGGATCATGGTTTCGAAACCCGCGAGAAGCGGGTTACACCTTGCGACCTTTCGGCGTGAGTAGTGGTTATGTATCCAGGAAGCAGAATGGAGAGTGATTAATCTAAGTTTTAAGAACTTGTTTCACGATCCATGCAAGACAAATGAGTTTAAATTTAACTACACTAAACCCCGGAAGTAATTCTTGACCTGTCTCTTAAAAGACATTTAATGTCGTCTCATGAGTACAAACGGGTCACGATAAGCCATTTCGGCTTCTTTCTTTATGGCCTCGTTTGCATCTTTATAAAGAAGACTTGTCGAAGGTAAATGAATCAATTTTGGCGCGTTTGATTTATACCTTATTTACTATTCAGAGGTTTGGTTTTTTTCGTCCAATGTAGCAATCCTATTAATGTGAGATTTATAAAAGTCCATTATTTCGATCTAAAAATGCACTAATTCAATCATTCCCGCAAATAAGGAAATAGTATATCGGTCAGCGAACGGATTTCATCGTCTCGCCAAAGAACATAAAAGCAGGATAAAACCTAAATCCAGCTTACCCATTACCAAACAATAACGACATTTTGACAAGTCTTTCGCAGACAACTCTTGGCAACATTGTCGAAAAAGGAGTAATTGCTCTTTACGAAAAAATTTCTCCTTTTTCCACACTGTTTTCTGCATTATCAGTATATATATTTTAATTTTATTACATTTTGAAATGTCGTCTGTATACTCTTTCAATTTGGGACAGTCGAAAATTTGGCGTTCAGTAAAGGTTTAAAACAGAAACGGCTCAGGCCTTGACCTCTGTCTGGAATTCTCTTCCTTCATTTTACCAACATATATAATGGCTTCTATTCAACCCTTTACCAAACACCGATTGTTCGTCTGTCCCAAAGTGTAAGAGTTTGCAGACGACATTTCAAAATGTGATGGAATTGAAAAATAATCTTCTGATAGGGCAGAAAACAATATGGGAAATGTAGAAATTGATCGTTAAGACTAATTTCCCTTATCTCACAGACTATGTTGTGTGTATAACAATTTTCAAAAGGGTGATATTAACAATTCCCATCACTAAATAAGTGACCATTTTAATTTGTGCATTCAAACGATGCTGATAACCTGAAATTCCATTGAATGATTATAAACAAGCATCAAGGCCTCCATTGAGAATGTGTACTAAAATGGGTATGTTTTCAAAATCTCATTTTTTTTTTAAATATATGAATAATTTCAGCGAATTAGGTAAATTCTTTCTTTTTCATATCGAATGACTTTAACGGCGCTCAAAATGATTCATAGGTATGACAAGAACTCTATCTGACTTAAAGAAATCTCAACTTTTAGAAAATTAAAAAAAAGTAATGCCAAGAACGAGAACTGCATCCTCTCAAATAAATACAAAGCCTTGGAGTAACCTCCCTTGTTACTGAATTCCAATGGCGGCACAATCGGAACTACTCGTGTATTTCCGTGAGCTGTGAAATACACCTCGGATAAAAGTGTAGGGTTACAATGTTTAGGGTAAATCAGCCTTCGGCGTATAACACATTTTCTAAGCGTGCACGTTAAGTCGTTCAATATGTGTATGGAAGTGTTCGACATTCTTTTAAATGATTTTTTTTATCAGTAACTCATACCAAATGGCGAAATTATTGTTGTGACATGTATAGTTGTTTCCTCAAACAAATCTAACGACTTTTTAGATTTCACATTTAAGATCTATTTTTAAAAACGAAAGTAAAGTGACGTCATTCTCGCGGGAAACAATATGGCGTCATCCCTATTATTTCAGAGGTGTTATCATTGGATAAACCCGATGTGTTCAGATTGATGGCGGCACACAGTCAAAATCCGTGAACTCCTTACAGCGATTCTTACATTACAGATAGCCTATGTATTGACACCCTTATATTGGCAAACGATGGTATGACGTTAATAGATGAAGTGATTTTAACCCTTTACCAAACATCAAATTTTCGACTGTCCCAAATTGAAAGAGTTTGCAGACGACATTTCAAATTATGATAAAATTGGAAAATAATCTTCTGATAGGGCAGAGAAAATTGTGGGTAAAGGAAAAATTGCTCGTTACGAGCAATTTCTCCTTTTCCCACAATGTTTTCTAGAGACATCTGGAACAAAGTTGTTAAATCTCGTTATTGTTTGGTAATGGATTAAAGAAATTCCCGAAAACCTATCTCAACCATTGACGCCGTAGGCTTTACCCCCAAAGCTTGCAAAGGGACTGTCCCTTAAAGCTTGGTCCCTGTAGCTAAAGAAGACGCTGTTGCAGCAGAGAGATTTACAATGGGAAACTATCCGTCCCCTATCGAATCTCGGTTGTTGTGAGTTTGAATTTTCACGAAGGTTAGGGTATATGAAACTACGGTACCGAATGGTTAGAGAAGTAACTCTGACATCACCCCCTCCTCTGCATCTGTGCATGTCAAATCATGGTTGTAATAGGTGGACAATTCAATGCGAGATCGTTTCCCAAATGTTGTTTGTTTTACTTAGAACCCATTCTGGTGCGTATGCATACTTCAGTAAGGGGATTCCAACTGCCTTACAGAGGATGATGGTTCTACCCGGCTTGACCAGTCCTTGTGGGTAGTTAAATTTGGGCTATTCCCCCATTATTATGAGTTGGGCATCGCATCATAACCGAAATAGTGTTGACCCGGTGTAAAATCTCTAGGTAATTGTCCCTATCCAAACCAGTCATCCCGATACTATAATAGCAGTGCGGCACTACAATACCAGTTCAAAACAAGGTGCATGCGCTGATGGTAAATATCACATATTTTAGCCATTTATGTTATAACGGTTGCACTTTGAAACCTGAAACAAGCACCATTCTTGTTTAGCCGGGCGTTGCATTATACTGGAAAAAATTGTTGACGCGATGTCAACCCAAACAAAACAAACGAACGCACAGTGGCCGATGATGCGGATTAAACTGACGGATCAAACCTGTAAACATAACCAGACAATAATTACATGTCTTGTCAACAAAAACATCTATAAAGAAACACAACAGAGAGATTTTCTTTTTACGAAGAAAAACATCGCATGTTTTTTCTGCTTGCCAACATGTTACGTTTACGCTTTCGGTGAGTAATCTAAAGAAAATTATGAGGAGCATAGGATCGTCTTAAGATACGATTTTCCTACATAAAACCAATGTTAGAATTGATCATTGGTTGTCAATCAATTTTCAGAAGTTTATGGGTAAATGACGTTTTCTTTACACGTTCATTAATCAGTCAGTCCGTTATTATTTCTAATAAACTGATATTTTTATCTAATTTCTAGGAATAGCCCTCTATAAACGAGAAGAGGAAAACAAGTTGGAAATGTATAAAGAAACAATGTTAACTCTAGGCGCCATCCATAATTTAAGAATATGGGTAGTCAGAATTCGACAATTATTATTAAGCCTTTAGAAACGTTGCAAAATGGGTTTAAGTAAGAACATACATGATCGCTCTTCATTTGTCCAAACAATACCATCACATGTATACGTTAAATGATTTGTAGCAACCTGGGTTACTTCGAACTTCCTTTCCAGACAAGTTAATCAAATATGTTTACTTAAATAGAGGAAATAATAGTGTACTTACTAGTAAATTAACATTTAATAGACACATGGTTAAACGTAAACGCATCAATAATTTCTTGGAAATTCCTTACGAACATTCACACTTGGTAAAGTCTGAGCTTTTTGATTGATTGTCAATGGCATTGTGCCATTGATAAAAAGATTTCGTTTTAACTTCACGATTGAGCATTTTTCTGTGCGTTTGCTGTTTTCTTTGGTATGCGACCATGCGATAGAAATCACCAGTAAATATTAAGGAAAGGTAATTCTATCTTTTTGTAAATTGTAAAAACTGTTTCTAACGATTTCCGTCCCTTTCGTAACGACACAGCACGTGAAATGTATGTTGATTCTAATAAATTTATAATCCGACAAATTGAAGACATTGTTCGAATGACTGACATTGTTTTATTTTTCTTGCAATCGGAACTCTTCGGCAAATTCCAGCAGGTTTGCGTGTTCAACAAACATCACCGAAGTATTCCGAATATTTTCTTTGAAATGACAAGTCACATTTACTTGTCAACAACCTCCTATGCACATAGGGCTGACGTTGGTCTTTTTTTTTCCGCCAATGCAGGTGTTGAAAATGAATTTGTTAACTTGAACTGTGCCATGTCAATCCAAGTCAGCAACCTTCGATACAGACTCTGTCCTTTAAACATAGATTGCTAAAAGCTTTTTTCGCCAATGCATGTGTTGAAAATGAATTCATAAACTTTATTTGTTGGCCATTATGGGTCTGTGAAGTCTATACAGCCATTAACAATACGTGGTTGGGATTTGTCCACCTTTATCCTTTCTTTATTCCAAGAAATGTTTCAACATAAAGTCATTTTAATATTTAGCGCATCAAAGATTTAGTAACTAAAAAGAAACTATATCAAAATAAACAATTGTAGCAAAAAAAGAAATTGCTGATCATGAGCATATGCTCCTTTTGGCCCAATAATTTCAAAAGTCGTTTGCTGTACTTTTGTTCAAAGCAGCCGATTGAAGATGAAAAGCTTACAATAAATCGTACTTATAGAAGGAATTGGTCAACAAACTTGGAACTCGCTCGTAAAAGAAAGCATGGTGTCTAGTCGAAATCTGTAATAGGCGAGAAAATTGTTTAAAGAGTTCCTGGCTCGTGTAATAAGGCATTAAGTCTGACTGAAACCTGTAAACGCCTAGACAAATTGGTAACATGGTTGTAACTAAACACTAAACCCGCGAATCTGTCGAGATTCATGTTCATGTCATTGCTTTTGAAGGCATTAACACTAACCGAAACTAGATGTTGCACCTTCTCTCTGTTCTACCAACCAACAAAAGGATTCAATTGTTAGTTTGTGATGTTACTTGACGTCGACAATTTTTCAACCTTTTAGCGTTTACCTTCTCATAATAGATGGAGTAAGACCAACTTCTTAACTGTCTATGAATGCCGTTGAAGATAGGTAAAACCATGGTCATTCCATAAGTCGGAAGAGGGACAACCATACATACATCTACAGTGAACCATCGTTCATCCGGACACCGATTATCCGGATGTCTCGCAATCCGAACAAAATTGTAA